>JABUQX010140750.1:7500-13466 GCA_015478945.1 Trachelipus rathkii
CCTTACCTTTACCGAATGCTGAACTCTTCTTTAAAATCTGATTCAAACTCTACTATAGAGAATTCCAGTTATTCTGATGCTATTCCTCTTCATCCATCCCTCCAAATGTTAAATGCGATTGCCTAGTATTGATGCCTTTTGAAGATGTAATCTCAGTTCTTTTCGAAATTTGTTAAGTTTTATGGTTCTGATGGTATAGGTTACGTTTTACTCTTGGTCTATGATTAATTTTCTCAGCATTTAAAATCTCTTGAAGATTCCCCAAAGTAGATGTGTAAAAGGGACAAATCTTGAAGGGTCGTCATCAGTGCCTTGCGTTCATTTATAAAAAAAACATCGAGAGGATTTTAGGAACCTTTACCTCACATTTGTGTTTGAAAACGAATTTACGTGGAGCTTTTAACATTCTTAATAGATTTACCCTCTCATTAAGATATAAAAAATCTTCGCGATTCCACTTTTCGTAACATAGTCTGGATATTGTAACGATATAGCTATACAACAATATTATGAATAGCAAATTAGTCTGTTTGCAAGATACTAGTTTTAACTTCTGAATGTTATCGGCTTTAATCATTTTCAAAATACATTTTGATTTTTAGTCATTTTGTAGAATTTGGCATTGCCAATCTTTTTACGTTATTTTGGAACATGTGTACTACAATCTTTAAGACTTTACATAATAGTAATTTGAATATTATCTTTTAATTTTGCAATTTATTAGCAACAGGTTTTGAAGTTTCGTTTAAAACTTTCATTTTCATCAAAGAACTTATTTCCGATAGGCTTTGAAGTCTCATTGCCTCATTCGATTTTGCTTAAATTTAATTATTTGTAGCAGAATTTTCTTTAGAATTTATTAAGGTATCGAATTTAATAAAATATTTCACATTCTTTTTTTTAATTAAAACTATTCATTCGTGACTTTTAGTATAAACACCAAAGAATGTATTCTTCTTTCAAATATAAATTATTTATTCCTTCATATGAATTATCAGATTTACATTACAATTATTTAAAGATTTTCTTTGATTTAAACTTACGAATTATTTAATGTCTCGCGAACGAAACTTTTCGATTGTGACCCGCAAATTCTTTGGTTTTCAATAATATTTTTATTAACATTTTAAAGTAAATTAATCCATTAGTAAAGAAATTAAAAATCTTGTACAAAAGAATGATTTATTTATGAGAATTTATCATCTAAGAAGGACTTGCAAATTGGAACATTTTGTTCCTTAAAGTTAGACTTTAGTTTGATGCAAATACAAATTTTATTAATACACGCTCAACTCCACTACTTTCTTATTAATATTAGAGTTGCTTATAATATTAAAATTATTTTTTATTATTATTATTTTACATTTATTAATAACCCTCTACAGAAACCTCTTGATATTTTCTTCCCCTCTACAAATGTTTAATAGTTCTTTCTGCCATGAATGAGGAAAACTATTATAAGCTTTCCGGTAATCAATTCTTCTTGTTCTTTTCAGCCATTTTGCTCTTCACTAATGTTGATAATTATTTTCATTTATTTTTTATTTCTCCCTTTTAAAGGGTTACTTACATACTTACGTGCTTAAGCAAATGTTTTTTTAAAATACTTTTATAATTGCTTTCATAGCTGCACTCGGAACATTTAAATAACTTTGTATCTCGATGCTTAAGCATGTGCTGTTTTAAAGTTCCTTTCTGATAACACTCATAGCTGCACTCAGAACATTTAAATAATTTTATATTTTCGTGATTAAGCATGTGATCTTTTAATGTTGATTTAAAATTACTCTCATAACTGCACTCAGAACATTTAAATAACTTTGTATCTCGATGCTTAAGCATGTGCAGTTTTAAGTTTCCTTTCTGATTACACTCATAGCTGCACTCAGAACATTTAAATAACTTTGTATCTCGATGCTTAAGCATGTGATCTTTTAAGTTTCCTTTCTGATTACACTCATAGTTGCACTCAGAGCATTTAAATAACTTTGTATCTTGATGCTTAAGCATGTGCCGTTTTAAATGTTCTTTCCGATTACACTCATAGCTGCAGTCAGCACATTTAAATAATTTAATATTTTCGTGATTAAGCATGTGAACTTTTAATGTTGATTTAAAATTACTTTCATAACTGCACTCACAACATTTAAATAACTTTGTATCTCGATGAGTAAGCATGTGCAGTTTTAAGATTCCTTTCCGGTTACACTCATAGCTGCACTCAGAACATTCAAATAATTTAATATTTTCGTGATTAAGCATGTGATCTTTTAATGCTGATTTAAAATTGCTTTCATAACTGCACTCAGAACATTTAAATAACTTTGTATCTCGATGCTTAAGCATGTGCCGTTTTAAATTTCCTTTCTGATTACACTCATAGCTGCACTCAGCACATTTAAATAATTTTATATTTTCGTGATTAAGCATGTGTATTCTTAAGGATTTCTTATAATTACACTCATAGCTGCACTCAGCACATTTAAATAATTTTGTATCTCGATGCTTAAGCATGTGCTCTTTTAAGGTTCCTTTCAGATTACTTTCATAACTACAATGCTCACACTTAAACTTTCTTTCATGTATTTTTAAATGAATTTTTACCTTATCTTTGTTTTTAAAACTTAAATTACAATATTTGCAACTGAGGTTTTCCCGATAATTCTTTTTCATGTTTTGATTCTGCGCTGCCGATGCTTGAGGTCTTCTTCTTAAAGAACTTTTCATTTTGGAATCCTTTCCTACTTCACCAACATCGATAGTGAGGGTCTGTTCAAAAGGAAAATTAATATGAATGGAGAAGAAAAAAAAAACAAATACTTTTAGAAAACATCTCAAGTTATCAAATGATTTCCTTTTTAAATATTTCTTTGTTTTAGGCAAAACAAATTTCAACATTTAACCATAAAAGAAAATGTAAATTTTGTGAACGTAAACAACGAAAGAAAAAATTTAATATAAAAATTTTATATACTGTATATATAAAAAAAAATTATTTTTAAATTTAAATTCGTATTAACACTAAAATTTAATGAACAGTTCAAAGCAACATTCTTTGTTATAGCGAGTCTTTTTCCATTTCACAAAATTAAGGGGAGACTTCATAACTAGACCCCCTACTTTTTGAAAGCAAAATCAAAATTTTCACATTTTTTTTTATTTTCTAAATTAGTAGAAAAATTCCTCCTGAACATCATGGTTTAATTATTTTTTAAAAATTCTAAATAGTTTTTTAGATACAGAAATTTATTTAGAGAGGTGTCGAACTAAAAAATTTAAATTCCAGTCAAAATTGCAATTCCAGGTTTAGGATCAAAAAATGTTTTATTTATTATATATAATTATAGAAAATCTAATTTTTTTTTTCCATATTCTCAACCTCTAGCTCATTCTTCGGATTTTACTCAGTCAAATAAATGGAGCCATAGCCGGAGCCTGGGTATATTTTTTTTCATGAAATAATTTTTTTTAGATGAAAAATTTATTGGCAGAATAGTACAGGATCCGAAGTCAGAGCCGGAGTCGAAGTCGGAGCCGGAGCCGGAGCCGGAGTATGATTTTTTTTCGAAGAATATTTTTAGAAGATCTGCTGAACAATTTTCAAATAGTGCAGAAACCTTATTAGGATCCGGAGCTGTAGCCGAAGTTGGAGCTGGAGCCGAAGCCGGAGCCGGATCCTGGGTATGATTTTTTTTCTAAAAAATATATTTTTTAGGTGAAAAATTTATTGCGAAGACGTGCTGAACAATTTTCAAATAGTACAGAAACCTTAGTCAGATCCGGAGTCGAAGGTGAAGTCGGACCCTGGGTATGAATTTTTTTCAAAAAATATTTTTTAGGTGAAAAAATTTAATGCCAGAAGACGTACTGAACAATTTTCAAATAGTGCAGAATCCTTAGTCGGATCCGGATTCGGAGCCGGATTCTGGGTATAAATTTTTTTAAGAAAATTTTTTTTAAGAAAAAATTTGTTGCCAGAAGACGTGCTGAACGGTTCCAAATAATGAATGTCACATCAGTTGGGTCAGTGTCAGCCGATTAACCGTCATATTTTTCAAAAGATCTTTTTGGATAAAAATGTGCAGTCGTGCAGCAATTTAAATGTGGAACTTCTAGCCAGTCTAAATAAAGGTGAGTCGGAGCCGGAGACAGAGCCGGGCAGGAACCTGGGTATGAATTTTTCAAAAAAATATTTCTTTAGGTGAAAAATTTAATGCCCGAAGACGCACTGAACAATTTCAAATAGTGCAGAAACCTTGGTCAGGTCCGGATCCGGAGACGGATCCTGGGTATAAATTTTTCAGAAATAATTTTCTTAGATGAAAAACTTATTGCCAAAAGTCGTGAACAATTTTCAAACAGTACAGAATCCTTAATCGGATCGGATTTGGAGTCGGATTCAAAGTCGGAGAAGGAGTCGGCAATCTTCACTATTTTTGAAATATTTTTTTAGGTGAAATTTTATTGATAGAAGACGTGCTGAACAATTTTCAAATAGTTCCAGAAACCTTAGTCGGATCCGGGCCAGATCCTGGGTCGGAGCTGGAGTAGGAGCCGGAGCTGGAGTCAGAGCCGGATCCTGGGTATGAATTTTTAGGTGAAAACTTTATTTGCCAGAAGACGTACTGAACAGTTTCAAATGGTTCAGAAGCCTTGGTGAATCGGGCCGAAAGTGAAGTCAGACGGGTAGGAGCAGGCTGGAGTCAGAGCCGGAGCCTGGGTACAAGATTTTCAAAAATTTTTTTAGGAGAAAAATTTAATGCCAGAAACGTAATGAACAAATTTCAAATAGTGCAGAAACCTTAGTCAGGTCCGGATCGGGATCCGGATCCGACTAATCCTTAGGTATAAATTTTTCAAAGATAATTTTCTTAGATAAATAATTATTGTCAGAAGACTTGTGAACAATTTTCAAATAGTGCAAATCCTTAATTGGATCCGGATTCTGAGTCGGAGTCGGAGTATGATTTTTTTCGAAAAATATTTTTTTGTGAAAAATTTATTGATAGAAGAAGTGCTGAACAATTTTCAAATAGTGCAGAAACCTTTAGTCAGATCCGAAGCCGAACTCGGAGCCGGATTCTGGGTATTAATTTCTTTCAAAAAATATCTTTTTAGGCGAAAAATGTATTGCCAGAAGACGTGTTGAACAATTTTCAATTAGTACAGAAACCTTAGTCGGATCCGGAGCCGGAGCCGGGCCGAACCCGGGGCCGGGTCCTGGGTATGAATTTTTAAGAAATATTTTTTGGTGAAAAATTTATTGAAAGAAGTTGTGCTGAACAATTTTCAAATAGTGCAGGAACCTTTGATGGATCCGGATCCGGAGCAGGATCCGGATCTTGCTTATAAATATTTTTCAAGAAATATTTTTTAGTTGAAATATGTATTGCCAGAAGACTTGCTGACTAATTTTCAAATAGTTTAAAAACCTTAGTCGGATCCGGATCCGGAGTCGGAACCAGAGCCAGAGTTAGAGCCGGATATTGTTTATAAATTTTTTCAAGAAATATTTTTTTAGATGAAAAATTTATTGCCGGAGCGTGCTGAACAATGTTCAAATGAACAAGAAACCTTAGTTGGATCCGGGTCCGAGCTGAAGCCGGATTCTGGGTATAATTTTGTTCCTATAAATATTTTTTTGGTGAAAAGTTTATTGCCAGAAGACGTGCTAAACAATTTTCAAATATTGCAGAAACCTTAGTCGGATCCAGCGCCGGATCTGGAGCCGCAGCCGGAAACGGAACAGGATTCTGGGCATAAATTTTTCAAAAAATATTTTTGTACGTGAAAAATTTATTGCCAGAAAGTAGTGCACAATTCCCAAACAGTGCAGAAACTAAAGTCGGAGTTGGAGGCGGAGTCGGAGAAAAATAATTATTTTTCTTTTGAGTTGTAAAAGAAAATATCAAAGGCCTGAATTGATTCAATTGAAAAGAATATATATATATATATATATATATATA
>JABUQX010140751.1:0-5000 GCA_015478945.1 Trachelipus rathkii
CGATGTACTTCGTTCAATCGGAATGCAGGTGTTTAACCGTTTCGCATTTATCGTGAGAAACAACTTTCGCGTTTTCGTGCGCCCTTCAATATATATATATATATATATATATATATATATATATATATATATATATATATATATATATATATGTTGGTGTTTAGGTATATAATACTAATGGCTAAGACTTTCCCCAAATCCTAATCCTCAATCCGCGGATAGTGATTTTTACTATCCACGCATCCGCGAGATATCAAAAATCACCATCCGCTACATCTATAGTAAAGACATAAAGATGCAGATGCAGGCGCAACACATGACAAACAAATATATTTCAGTTTCGGAAACAAATGTAAAACCAATTATAATGCAAATTATTTTCATTTTTATTATAAAACAGCCATTTTAAAATTAACAGTTTTTTCAATCAATTAATACAGGTGCTTCAATAATAATAATAATAATAATAATAATAATAATAATAATAATAATAATAATAATAATAATAATAATAATAATAATAATAATAATAATAATAATAAAAATAATAATAATAATAATAATAATAATAATAATAATAATAATAATAATAATAATAATAATAATAATAGTTTTATAAATTATATTTCGACTCCGACTCCGACTCCGCCCTTAAATTTTTCGACTCCGACTCCGACTCCGACTCCACTTGCACAGAATTTTCGACTCCGACTCCGACTCCGACTCCTGGAAAATTGCACGACTCCACGACTCCGACTCCGACTCCGCAGCCCTGGTTAAAAGAATAAAATACTAATTAAAGAAATCAAATGTTACAAGAAAAGAGAACAAAAAAAACTTTATAGTTACCTATAAAATAAAGTTTTCTGTTATTTAAAATAAAGAAAACCATTTTAAAAGAGTGACTATTAAAATAAGCATTAATTTACAATTTTATATTGTTTTCTATTCTAAACATATAATTAATTATATATATATACATCAAACTTTGGTAATAAAAAATTAATGAAAATAATGTAAAAAAGGTAGTGAATTAAAGTAATCATTTGAAACAGTACTATGAAAATAATCAATTTATTATTTTTTTATTTATTTTTATTTATTTTATCCAAAACACATCAATTTAAAAAAAAAAATCAAATTTCAATAGATTTTAAATTATGCTTCAAATTAATTAATTAATTAAAAAGTAATAAATATATATATATATATATATATATATATATATATATATATATATATATATATATATATATATATATATATATATATATATATAAAGACCTTATCTGTTTTTACGACTCCGTCACTTTGAAAATTTTCTTAGTGGGGTTAGTAAATTTCTAGTATATGTTACCAACAATCAATTTAAGTGGTAACAGATTCAAAAATATATAGGACCTTTTCTGTTTTACGACTCCGTCAGTTTTATTTTTTTTTTTTTTTACTAAAGGCCAAGGAGTGGCTTACAAAAGATAGCAGCAGAGTCGGGTCTCTCAGCCTTCCAGGAGACTGCGAGATGGGACTGCGTTTTTCCGGGAAGGGTCTCAGAACCCTTTCTTTGGTATTTGGGTGTCACGGGGGTTCCTCCACTGGGGTATGGAAAACGTCCCCCTTCTGTCCCCCGTCGGCTCGAGCCCCAAATTTTTTATTTTATTTTTTGCAGTTTTTTTTATTAATTTTTTTTTTTTTTAAATTTTTGTAACAAGCTTTATACTCTGTTTCAAAATATGTAATTGGTTTTTCTCTAAGTGTTGTACTTTTCGAGGATATTTCATATACGAAAAAAAAATATATATAGTCTATTTTTTTTTTTTTTGTTTATAATAAGCCATATACGTTGATTCCAAATATGTAATTGGTTTTTTTCTGTAAGTGTAGTACTTTCGAGATATTTCATTTTTGAAAAAATATTTAACATAAATGTGATTTTAAAAATTATTTAAAAAAAAAATTCGAACTTTTGAATCATGCCCGTTACCACTGAAAATTGATTATTGGTATCATATATTAATAATATATTAAAAAAAAAAAACAAAAAGTAAAACTGACGAAGGTCGTAAAACAGAGGCAGGTTTACCTTATATATATATATATATATATATATACATATATATATATATATATATATACACCATATATATATATATATACTGCTGCTCTTATATATATATATATATGCTGCTGCTGCCTGCTATATCTCCCACCTATATATATATCTATATCTGCACAATATTCCTAAGTGGATTGATTACAAAGAGAAAATGGAATTTTTAAATTGTTTGATTTGAAGGATTTTTTACAAATTTTCTCAATTTTCAGATTAAATAAAAAGAAATGTAATACAGTTTAATGAAAAAAAAAAAAAGTTTTTTTTTTATATATACTGACTATATATATATATATATATATATACTGCTATATATATATATATATATATATATATATATAACTATCTTATACATATATTATATATATATATACTATATATATATTTTATATATATATATATATATATATATATATATCTCTTATATATATATATTACTGCTATAACATATATATATATATATGCTATATATATATATATATATATATATATATATAACTTTACTCAAGTGCAGGGCCCTTTTGAAAAAGAATGTTCTAAAAAAAAATGTAAAACAAAAAATAACAACAAAAAAAAAGAACAAATGAAAAAATAAACCCACCTAATCCCTTGCTAACCCAATTCCCTCAGGTGGGCGCAGACGTGGGACTTAGAGAGAGGAAGATTGGATGCAAATGGAAATAGATAAAGGCAAGGAATTCCACAAAACAGATGTGGCTAGTGGAAAGAAGGAGGCACCACAACGAGTTATTCTTGAGTTCCAATATTCCCACAATATTCATGTGAGAGTAAGGCACCTCTTGTGTTAAGAGGGCGACGCAGTGGTGGAGATGCGAGAATTCAATTCTCTCGAGCACCTGCCATTGTTATGCCTTTAGAAAAGATGGGGGCGCCAATGCGTCGCGCGGTCGCTGTTCAGGAGTCATGAATCATGGGACAGTTTACATAAGTCTTAGCCTTAGTTAGTTAGCCTCAACCCTATCCAAAAGGAGGGTTGAACCGGATCCACCCCAAATGTGAAAACAGTATTCCATACAGGGGGTAAATAAGACCTTTATATAACTGGAGTATCTGAGAAGAAGAAAATAATTCACTCAATCTGAACAGAATTCCCAGCTTCTTTATGAGGCCATTTTAGCAACCGATGTGATATGAGGTCTCCATGACAGTTCACTATTTATGTTCAGTCCAAGAATGATTATGTTTACAGGTGAGACATTAGAGCCGTCGAAGGGAATATTAAAGTTGGGAGGTGTTTACAATGGAGATGAAGAAGTTGAGTTTTTAAAGAGTTGAATTTCGACAGATTGCGGTTACCCCACTGAGAAATCCCGACCAAATCGGCAAGAATTGAATAGAAAAGCTGTAGACGAGAGGTAGCTCTAGATACAAACGAGGGAGCACATTTAAATAAGTAGAGGAATGGAGGGGTGGTCATCGGCATAGGGTGAGCATATCTAGAAGTGCAGCTAAAAAGACAATCGTTGATGAAAAGTAGGAATAAAGTTGGAGGTGAAACAGAATCCTGAGGAACACCACAATTAACAAAAAGAAGAAAGAGGTTGTTCCATCAACTGGAGCTGAAATGGATCGATCTGAAAGAAAACTAGACAGGAAAAACAAAGGAAGGGTAGCTAAGAAGTAGTGACGCGTGCCATATCTGTCAAGCCTTAGAATCTATGTCAAGCGCTACCACTACAAGACTCCCCACTTCCAGTTATATGCACAAAACCGCAGATCAATGATATGGAAAGAAATAATGCCAGTTGATCTCGAACGTCAGCCATAATGAAGATCTGAGAAAGAGGAATGATTCTACAGATCGAGGAAATGAAAGGAAGTTAGAGAGTTTCAAGATTTTAGACAGAATATGAAGTTAAAACAGAAAAGCGTCGATGGTTGAAGGATCAGAGCAGCTACCGGGATTGGGTGAATAAAAGGCGCTAGCACTAAGAGGAAAGATGTTTGTATTGAGGAGCATAAGAGAGTGGGGTTGAGAGACAAGGACAGGAGCCAATTCAGAAGCACCTCAACAAAACACGAGGAGAATGCCATCTGGGGAAGCTGGCCATCAGACGTTCATAGATCTCAGAATCTCATGTACCCGATCATGAGTAATGACAGGTAGAGACATGGGACACCTGAGAGGGGATGGAGCAACTTGGGAGGGGGTAAAATCATCCAGGGTGGAATTAGATGAAAAAATAAGACCAAAAGAAATGGCTAGCCTTTTGAGAGATGAGTGTTAGCTTAACCGGACCGGAAGTCAGAACGGAGTAGGAGAGGCATTCTAAGTATTGAACATATATATATATATATATATATATACCTTTACCCACTTACTTATATATATATATATCTTATATATATATATACACTTATATATATATATATATATATATATATATATATAACCCATATATATAGAAGTATATATATATATATATATATATATATATAACTTATTTTTGAAATTTTTCAATAATACGAGGCGAAATTTAGTACTAGATTTAAAAAAAAATATTTTTACATTTGTCTAAGGTAAAAAGTTTGAAAATATTAAGTTTAATTAAAAATGTTTATTAAGTTTTTATTGTAGTGAATAAAAATTGTGTAAAGTGATAATTTTTTTTATAAAGTAACCAGAATAAGGGTTTAAATTTCTTTATATATATATATATAATATATATATATATATATACCTTATATATATATATATATATATATATATCTTTATATATATATATATATATATATATATATATATATATATATATATATATATATATACTATTCCTATAATCGAGAGTGGCGGCTCGTGGTCAAAATTCTTGAGTAGGCAAATCAAAAATATATAACACTTATATATATATATATATATACTGTATCG
>JABUQX010140751.1:10000-11979 GCA_015478945.1 Trachelipus rathkii
AGATCAAAGATCAAGAAAGAATAAAGTAAAAAATTAAAGCAAATTTCTTTAGATAGGAGGACGATTATATAGTATTCGATCTTTGATTCTACTGTAGGAATAGTTTACATAAGGATATTATCACAGAAGGAAGATTATTCAGGGATCTTATAAATCGGTAATATCAAACTCTAGAAGAGGAGTGTCTTAGGAACACTCTACTTCACCGAATAAGATGCCTAGAAGTTGCGTCTTCTAAGACACTTTTAATACTAGTTTATTGTTCTTCGTTTGCTTGTCGTTTGATATTTTAAAGGTGTAGTGGTTTCAACCTTCTAGTTCTTCTCATAAGGATTAGGAAGTGCACCAGGTTGTGGAGATCCCAGCAAACGTGCAGCCAGACCAATGAGGGAATAGTGAAAGCAGAGTGGTGAATAAGAGGTCAGGATAAAAGAGAGCAAGGGGGAGTAAAGAGATAAGATGGGTAAAAGAGATTAGATTAGAGTGGGTTTTATGAATGTGAGAGGGGATAAACGAGGATTTGAAGAGGGAAGAGGTGGGGTTAATGTTCGAGGAAAAAGGATTGGATGTGCTAGGGTTAACAAAGCTATGAAGGATAGAAGGAATGGACTTTGGAAAATTGAGGTGATTTGAAGGGTGGGTTTTCTGAGAAGTGGGGCAGGGAAAGGGGTAGGCATAGTTAATATGAGGAAAGAGGTATGAGGATGAGGTAAAATTATGCAAATAGGTGAGTTCAAGAATAATGTGGGTTAAAGTGAAATTGGGGGAAATGTGAGTTTTATATGCGCGTATACAAAGTAAATGAACGAGGGAGGGAGGGGAAGAGAAAAGGTGCAGGTGAGTTGAATAGATGTTGGGAAAGTTTCAGGATAAATGATAAATTTGTTTATTAGGAGATTTGAATGCAGAGAGAATGCGGCGGAGACTGTTAAGATAGAGGAAGAATGATAATGGAGAGGAAGTCTATTAGAAGTTGTGTTGATAGAAAGAATGATATTGAGATGCCGGTTCGAAAAGTCATGGAAATTGCATCTTTCAGGGCGATGTGGATCATAACCTCATCGAAAGGACCGAGAGCAGGTCTAAGATGAAGGAGCGATGGGGTTATCGATCCACTATTGAGTGGTTCTCGGTCCGGGTAGAGGAAGAAATGCTTTCTGGTCGAAAGGAAAATAAAGTCCTCCGTCGGCGTCGATGAATAAAGGGGATTCGGAAGATCGGTGGGAAGGACATCGTCGGACAGAAATCGAAGTCGAAGTCGAAAAATTAAAGGGCTCGTGTCGAAACCAAAGGATCATAAATCCCGTCGGGCTCGAAATAAAGAGGAAAATGGAATTAAATCAAAGGAAATTAAAGTTAGATGCTTTAAAAATCATCGTTAAAGAAATCGAGCGTCGGAAATCTCAAATCAGCGTCGAAAACTCAAAAACTAGTCGAAACAACTCGTCGTCCGCATCGCTCATCGCTTCAAAAGGCTCAATCGGCATCGAGAAAAAGTCCGAAGTCCGATCGAAGAAATTCGCGATAAAGAAACCAGTCGAAAGAATAAAGTCGATCAATCGGAAAAATAAAAATTAAAGATCAAAATCGCGAAAAAAGAAAATTATTAGGGGGGCGCTAACTAAAGGAAAAAAAGGAAGAAAGGCATAGGTCTAGATGGTGTGAGTATGGAAATATTACAGATGGGAGAGGGGTGGGGAATGGCTTTATAGGTTTATAATGTTTATGTTGGAGGAGAGGAGTAGTTCCACAGAGTTGGGAGGATGGTTTGTTTGGTTTCCCCTTTATAAAGGGAAAGGGGATAGGATGGAGTGTGGTAATTATATAGTCTTTTGAGTGAAGTAGGGAAAGTGTATGCAGGAGAATGCTAGTGAGAGGGTGAGGCTGAGAAGAGTGGGAAGAACTCAGGAGGATTGGGAGTGGGAAGAGGTGTGTGGATCAAGTAATGTCTTGTGTGGAGAAAGGTATAAAAAAAGGCA
>JABUQX010140753.1:0-5000 GCA_015478945.1 Trachelipus rathkii
AGTGCTGTTCAGTTGGAATTTGGGTGTTTATGGACTCGCATTTATGTGAAACGCTTTGCACGTTTTTCGTGCGCCCTTCATATATATATATATATATATATATATATATATATATATATATATATATATATATATATATATATATATATATATATATATATATATATAATATATATATATATATATATATATATATATATATATATATATATATATATATAAAATATATATTTATCACTATATATATATATATATATATATATATATATATATATATATATATATATCACATCCCTGCTAAAACACGGAGTGACTATTTATGAAAAAGTACTCTGCTTGGATGGTTTCTTCTTAAGGTTGGAACATCGTGGGCATCAAACATCAGTTATACAAGGGGTGTCATGGACATCGGATACATCACGGATATCAGAAACATCAGAGGCATCAGGGATTTCTTGATTTTGTTGTTAGTGTTGACAGAAAATAGTCATGTTAAGCTGAGGTTGTAGGCCTGGAATTAACGGCGTGACTGATATTTCTGTCTTCACAGTTCGGTATGTTGCTTGAATATATTCATTGTTTTGGCATTTTCAAATTGGTTTCAGTGTCGACGGAAAATAGTCAGGTTAGACTGAGGTTGGTAGACCTGGGAATAACGGTGTGACTGATATTTCTGTTTTCACTGATCTGTATGTTTCTTGAAGGTATTCATGGTTTTTTACATTTTCAAATTGGTCTCAGTGTCGAGGGAAAATAGTCAGGTTAGCCTGAGGTAGGTAGACCTGGAAATAACGATGTTACAGATATTTATGTTTTTCACTGGTTTGTATGTTGCTTGAAGGTATTCACTGTTTTGAAATTTGTCTTAGTGTCAACGGAAAAAGTCACGTTATACTGAAGTTAGTAGACCTGGGAATCACCGTGTGACTGAAGTTATCGTCCTCACTGTTGTTAGTTGTCTGCAGGCGTCGTTTAGAGGGTGTTCTTCTTTACGGGTTCACCAATTATAAAGTAGAGGAGGGCTGGGAATTATCTATTGGATTGCTCTTCCACTTCAAAAGTTCGTGTTATAGTTCGTCTCAGTCTTCTTCGCGGATCTTTCTGTTTCAATTGGCAATAGTGGCGTTTATGTGCGTAGAATAATTTTCAAGTAAAACTGAAAAACTTTTACAACCAGAGACGTTAAGCTAACTCGCCTATAATTTCCCAAATCTTCCTTACTACCTTTCTTATAAATAGACACAACATATGCCGTTTTCCAGTCATCTGGTACCTCACCAAATGTTATAGATCGCTTAAAAATCAAATACATTGCCTATGCAATGCTGGTTCTACCCTCCTTCAGAATTCTACCATATTTACCATCAGCACCTGCAGCTTTACTTGGATCAATATGGTCTAGTAAACGTTTAATATCTCATACGTCAAATTCAAATTCTGTGAGTCTATTTGTTACATGCATACAAGAACTATTAGTCTCCAAACTATTATCTAATCTTTCCTCAGTAAACACTGAAGCAAAATTAGCATTGAAAATGTTGACCAACTCCTTATCTGAACTCACTAAATTTTCATCAATTTTAATTGGACCAATTGTCCCATTCTTACTTTTAAATTTATGAAAGCTAAAAAACTTCTTCAGGTTCTTATTACTATTTCTTGCTAAATTAATTTCTGCCTCTCTCTCTTTGCCTTTCTTATTGACTGGTTCATTTCTATTTTCCTATAATTTTCTAAATCATCTTCTCTATTACTACCCTTGAATATTTTAAAATATTTACGCTTTTCATTGATTTTCTCTCTTATCTCTCTATTCCACCAAACATGTTTTCTCCTCGCCACCCTAATGGGTTTATCTTTAAAACATACTGACTGAATATCCATTAAATATCTATACTACTGACAATAGTAAAGATAAAGGTGCAATTTCTTCAGGGACTCTACTTCCACCACAAGATCCTTTACATAAACTGCAGCCTTATCTATACTACTGACAATAGTATAGATAAAGATGCAATTTCTTCAGGGACTCTGCTTCGTCCACAAGACCCTTTACATAAACTGCACCTTTATCTATACTATTGTCTGCAGGCCTACTCTCTGACTAAGATAAATATACACTTGCGCCTGGAGGGATGAATGTGCTTGAAGTACAGACTTAGATGTTTTATTAGCTTTGTCAGGAAAACATATCACAAGGTCAGGCATTTCGCTAAGAAATTAAAAGGCTTAAGATGTCCAAGGACAAATGGAAACTTTAAAAAAAAAAAATATAAGAAATAAAAGCCCACCACCAGGCCAAATTATTTAATAATGAATTTTAGAAAAAAAGGTCTAAGACCGAAAAATTTAAATTTTGAAGTTGAAAATGATTTAGGCCTACATGGCCTAAGTTTGAAATTGATTTTTTTTTTTAAGGAAAATGCTGAAAGGAATGATTATGCTATAATGCATTGCTTTCCTCTCATACCAAATTTTGAATTAAAATATTAAATACACCTGGACCAGCTAAACTTAGAACAAAACGCCAATAGGCTACTCTCGATAGGCCCATGTGGCTTCTGCCGTCTGTATACTTTCAAACGTTTAAATAAATCTTAGTTTTAAATTAATTTTCCACTAAAACAACACATCCACATAATATCATTACTGCTATGAGCCTCAGAGTTGGTTAGATAATAATTTGAAATATTCCAAAGGCACGAATTACCAAGAGTTTGCAACAAACATGTTCGACAAGACCCATATAGATTACACATTTGGCGAAAATTTAATCTAAAGCAGATTAAATTTAGAAACGCAATCTTTGAAAGTTATAATAACTAAAAAAAATAATTGAAAAATTGAGTCTTTTGGGTTTTACCTTTGTTTTTTTTTTTTTAAATATTGATGCTCTTTGATAGTTCTTATAGACCTAAAGTACTCTGCTAACGTGAATTTATTGGTTGGCTTGGCTACTCTCCTTCCATTCCATTCCATTCATCTTCCATTCCATTTCCTCCATTCCTTCCTCAATTTGTCTCATACAATCCTTCTCCACTATGATTCCATCCTTTCCATTTCATTTCTCACTCTCTCTCTCTCTTTCTCTCTCTCTCTCTCTCTCCTCTTTCTTTCTTTCTCTCTCTCTCTCTCTCATATATATATATATATATATATATATATACTCTTTCTCTTTATATATATATATATGCTCTTTCTCACTATATGTATATATATATCTCTCTCGGGCTCCCAAGATCACCATTCGCTCCATTCAGATTTTAGATTTACTACTCTCCACTCTTTATTCATCTTTAAGAACTTCCACCAATATCCATCTCAGCCCCTATATTTATATATATATATATATATATATATATATATATATATATATATATATATATATACTCACTATATATATATATATATATATATATATATATATATATATACTATATATATATATATATCATATATATATATATATATAAAACTAATAACTACATGGAAAAGGAATACATTGTTCGAATTGCTAAAATTTAAAAAAAAAAAAAAAATCTCAAAACTACAATATCTACAGGAAAAAGAAATACATTTTGGAATCCTTGTAAAATTTTAGTTAGGAAAATGTAAAAATAAAAAAATAAAATAAAAATTGTTTTTTTTTTTAGGGGGGCGCTCCCGAGCCGGCAGGGGACATAAGTATATATATATATATATATATATATATATATATATATATATATATATATATATATATATATATATATATATATATATATATATATATATATATATATATATATATTAATTTGTAAAAGTATTACACACCATCTCGAGAGAACTCAAACAAAGGAAACCTAAAAGAGAGACATTCCACTTAATAAGAAAATTACTCCATAGGTTAGAAGAATGAACTCAACCCTATAATTAATACTCTATAAGGTGTCTTAGGTCACTCACTTTCAAAGAATCCTAACTATTTTAACGAGTAACGTATAAAAATTCTCTAAATAGGCTCTCATATCATATTATTTTTAGTAATTTTTTTCTTAGATTATTTTACCTGGCATTATATGTCTGCCTTGTACATGTAGCTGTTGAGATTTTGAGATATGATTTTTTTTATTTATATTTATTTATTTTTTTAGTATATTGCATTCTTGGAAAATGTGAAATAAAAGAACATGTTGCTTCCTGTTATTTTAAAAATATCGTCAGGTTTCATCTATGAGTTAAGCTACGCCACGGTATAAGCTAGTCTAACACTAGCCTAATTAACAACAGTCAATAAATTAATAGTAAGTTTAAGAGCCGCATATTTTAAGTTTCAGTGTGGAGTTTAAAAATGCAGAAAGAAGTCACTATATAGGTGCTCACAAAAATAATAATGTTTATAGAAGGAAATAAAATGTATTATCCGTCCGAATTACCAATGATTAAATTTATCATAACATGCAATTACAATTGCATATCTGTTAAGAATACTCTCTCTCTCTCTCTCTCTCTCTCTCTCTCTCTCCTCTCTCTCTCTCTCTCTCTCTCTCTCTCTCTCTCTCTCTCTATATATATATATATATATGTAATAATATATATATATATATATATATATATGTAACTTTTAGAACATTAGAAACAAAAAGACAGCCAGAAGCCCGAGTGCAGCCTGTGTGTGCCAAAGATCGACTGGGAAACGCTTCCGAAGATGAAAAAAGTACATTAGCCTATCAGAGACAGGAATTTGAGGTGCCTGGAGCTGACCGAGGCGCCCGTCGGATCAGTGGTGTAAAACGAAAATACTCTTGTATACTTATATATGTATCACATTTTGTAGTTGATTACGTGTATTGGTATCCTTAATATAAAGTTAACTAAAATATTAAAAAAACTTTTGGCAAGCCATGTCCAACACATGTTTTGTAAAGAAATTTTTTGTAAAACGAAGTATCTTCCGCATTCGCCGTTTGTAAATTCGCGAATCGAGTTTAACAACGGGCGCCACAATCGACGTTAACGCT
>JABUQX010140754.1:0-2500 GCA_015478945.1 Trachelipus rathkii
TTCATTGCTCGTTCGGCCCTCGGAATTTGGTGTTTAACCGTTTTCGCATTTATCATTGAAACGCTTTCGCGTTTTCGTGCCATTAATATATATATATATATATATATATATATATATATATATATATATATATATATATATATATACGTTCTTGAACACGAACAAGAACATTAAAATTAGAAAAAATAATATATTTGATGCTGAATTGCAATGAATCAATGTTTCGCATTGTTCTCTACTTACTCAGACGTTTTCGTAGTTCAAGGTATTTAGTAATTATTTTAGTAATTAGAATACTTAAATCTTAAAATCTATAAGTTAACCTCCTGCGAGTTGAAAGAACTCATGCGACACTTTCATTTTCCCAGTCTCATCCGTCCTTTATTCAACTTTCTGACCCAGACTTGACAGCTAAGATCAATCTTACATTTCACCCACTTATGAAGTCTGAAACAAACTCCTTTTACCTAATTTTCCCAACCGTCTTTGATTTGCACATTTTCAAGCGTCGCATAATTGGGATATGTCGTCATAGAATATGATCCTTGCTCTTGATATATCCCCAGCTCTGGGGGAATATATATATATATATATATATATATATATATATATACCTCTATATATATATATACCTTATATATATATATATATATATATATATATATATATATATATATATATATAGGCACTTATCCTATAAAAGGAAGTTACATTTAGTGGCGTAATATCGAAGATCGCAGGACTCTGCTCGTGCATCCCTGCAGTGTGACGTGTTAGCTAAAACTCCAATGAAGATCGCGAGAGTTATCACAAGTTACTTTTTTTATCATATTAATTTATATATTTCATTTTTTATTGAAATTGCTTTTTTTGGGGGCTCAGTGACAGCGGAGGGGACAGAGGGGGGGGAACGAGAAGTCCCCGTCGTCCCCGAAAGAACCGAGAGACCCTGACTCTTCTATCTTGCGATTTTAGTCTTGGGGTATTTCTTTTAATTGCTTATTGGAAACCTTAACTATTGCCTTGAAATAATCGAAAAAAAAATCGATTACATCTTTCGTTCGATATATATCGGTAAACTACCTTTTAAAGGATAAGTTCCTATATATATATATATATATATATATATATATATATATATATATATATATATATATATATATATATATACTATATATATATATATATATATATATATATATATATATATATATATATATATATATGCCAATATTGTACAAAATCAGGAAAGTTAGCATGAGTTATAGGTTAGTTAGAGTTCTGCATCTTCCTTGTTAGGTTGTGTTAAGGTAGGATTAGCAAGGCTAAGTTTGGCAGGCCCCAGATTACGTAAGTTTACGTGGGGTTAGGCCATGTATTCTTAACCTATGGGTCTCGACCCAAACTGCACCGGGGCTTTCGAGATGGGTTAACTTACTTTTTCAGGGAAAAATTAGAAATTATTATTTTATTATTACTTTGGTACGCCACTGTTTGAGTTAATTTCTAAACCAAAATTTCGATTTACACTTTGTGTAATAATGAATAATTACTATAATAATATATAAAATTACATAAGCATTTTTAATTTCAAAATAAACCTATGGGGTCACGAGGCTGATCGTCTTGAGATTTTGGGTTATGGTCATAAAAGGTTAATCTCTGGGTTAGGCTCTGATTAAAATTATAAACTTAAATATATATATATATATATATATATATATATACTATATATATATATATATATATATATATATATATATATATATATATATATATATATATATATATATATATATATATATATATATATATATACAGTCGCGTATTTAGGGGGGGGGCGAGGGGGGCCATGGCCCCCCTGGGCACAAAATTTTTTAAGTATCATATCCGTTAATAATAATATAAAGTGCAGAAGTTAAATTAATTTTATATAATTCGTCGCTGTCATTAACAAATCTCGTAGGTTCATTAGTTAAAACTAAACTTGAAACCATCAGATAAAATGCAACATTAGAATTTCAGCTGAATTTTGAAGAATGTAAAGCGCATCTGAATCTGAACTGAGTATTGAAATTGCTGTACAGAATTAACAAATTCAAAAAATACAGACCCAACATTTCACTGACCCACATCCATTTTATGCACCATTTTTTGGATGATTTATATCAGCATTAGGAGAGAGGTTTTTAAATTTTCCTTGCAATTTGTCATATCGAACGGGTGTAATGTGCCATTTGAGAAGATAAAATATTGTGTAATATTATACAAGGAAGATCTCGAAAGCCCAAATGAAGATTTAGAATGGGAGTTATGGAAGTTGAAATGGCATCACAGCACAGGTCGCCCAAAAGCAGCAATAGATGGATAGTTTCTTGTTCGCAGTCACAATTTCCAAATATTTACATCTTGTTGCAAATACTGGCAAGTTTACCCGTGGTTAATGCTTCAGTAGAAAGAAGCTTTTCAACATCAAGACTTCTGAAAAGCTACTTGAAAA
>JABUQX010140754.1:5000-10198 GCA_015478945.1 Trachelipus rathkii
CATAAGAGTGGCATAGAAAAGAGTACCATTTTCAAGACTATGCAACAGCTTGGTGATAGCCATACGTTTGTGTATCGTGTCATAAAATTAAAGGAGGAAACTGGTGGTGTGGAAGATCACAGTTGATCTGGGGAGCCTTGTTCTGTTTGGGCAACACAGGCTACTAACGCTGTAAAGGCAAGAATTGAGCTAAATCCTCTTTGTAAACATAATATCGTGTCATGTGAAATGCAGAAACCTAATTCCATGTCGCACATTGTCAGAAAGGACCTAAGGTTAAGGTCTTAAAAAAGGTCAGGACATTTAAGGTCATTTACTCACGAATGCTCTAAAGAAAGGTTGGAGAGTTGGCTGAGTAAGCGAATGATCAATAATAAAATATTCTCTTCACAGTAAAAAAAAATTTACCTTGGAAGAATGTTTTAACAAACAAAGCGATAGAGTGTGTGATATCATCTAAGGGTTAACAGCAAAACTCGCACCCCGTGTCCAAAGAAGTTATCATCCTTCTTTTACGATGGGCTCCCAGACATTCATTTTCTTGTGAAAAAGTTGTTAATACCTCTGAAGCCGTGAACCAGCAAACCTTTCTGTAAGGTATGGTAAAATAATTTGATCAGACTCTCTTCCAAAATGAACCATGAGCCTTTCATATAAGTTTGACTCGTGGACAATGTTTCCCATTTTCTGACTGTTGATGATTGGCCGTATGACAGCCCCGATCTTTAATCCTTTTGGGTTACAAATTATGACCAGTTTTAGAGCACAAGGTCTGCTCAAGACTACTCCCAAATATTGGTTCTTTAAATCGATCTCTAACGAGTGCAGTGAACTTTCAGAAGAAGATCGTGAGTGCTGCAATAAACGACTGGCTTAACAGACTAAAAGCTTGTGTTAAGGAAAATTAATGGCAAAATGGCAGTCATTTTGAATGACATTTTTTTTTTGCATAAGTTAATGGTTGTAAATTTATCCTACATATATTAAATTGCTTATTTGTTTTTATTTAACCTCTATTTGCGTGCAATTGTATTTTTGGAAGTAATATATATATATATATGTATATAGATCAGTATATATATATATATATATATATATATGTATAATATATAAGGTTATATGTATATATATATATATATATATATAGTTAATATATATATATATATATATATATATATATATATATATATATATATATATATATATATATATATATATGCACCGTGAGACATAAACAAAAACAAAAAATCAATAATAAAAAATATTAAAACAGCAAAGAACAAATTAATAGCATGATTTGCATTTTTATATACATCTGCCATATCCTCATTTTATAGGTGAGGATGTGGCAAAATCTTTAACTCCTGATGAGGATCAGGATGTCAAATTTAAGAATATGCCTCAAACGAATCAACATCCATTATACTGTATAGTATATATATATATAAAGTATATATATATATATATATATATGGTTATATGTCATTTATAGGTATATATATATATATATATATTATAAATATATATATATTATTATATATATATATAAGTATATATATATATATTTTATATTATTATTATTATTATTATCCCTAAACAATCAACTCCGCATTGGATGGTGTAGTGCCGATCGAGTATTTGTAATACTCCTGCGACCGTTCATGGGAAAAGTTAAATGGCAGAAGAGGGTTCCCCCTAGCCCTCAATTGCCATGCAAAGAAAAAATCTCTCACATTCCTCACCAACTGCGTCGAAATTTGAAATCTCCACAACTAGACCAGAAAACATTTACAACAGCGTCTTAATTTTTAAGTCCAAAATTATGTTTTTCTTCATTTATGTCCAAAAGAACTGATGGGATAATTTTGTCGCTCCTCAGCTAAATTATTTCGGAAAATGATTTATTTTTCTATTTGTTATAAATTGTCCAATTTTTAAAAAGACCTGGATTTAAAATTTTGTTGCTTCTCCTCTTGAGTCCGATAAAAAAATTAATTTTCTTTTGTTTTATAATCTGATTTTAATTTTAAATTTTCGATTCAATAAAATTTTAAAATGTTTTATGTTGGTTTTTATAAATTTTATTACTTGTTTCTAAATAATTTTCTGGCCTCAACACACGCAGAGCATCTTTCCTTAGACTAAAAACCTTCTAGAACTTTCTCTAAATAGTCTGTTCAAGATTTCAGCCTTCCTCTTTAGTCTCTTCTCCTCCAGTTCTTCTCTTTCTTTCTTCTCTTACCATCTTTCCCTGCAGGTTTTAGTGTGTGTCAATTTAACTTAGACAAAATAATATATATATATATATATATATATATATATTATAATATATATATATATATATATATATATAGTAGTATATATATAGCATATATATATATATATATATATATATATATATATATAGCAGTATATATATATAGTATGTAAGTATATATATATATATATATATAAGTATAGAGTCGGGCGGGAATAAACTCATTTTATGGTATATTTCTCTCCACCCATTACGTTTTGAAACAGGGCTGTGCTCGTTATCAAAATTGCCGCACTTCTATATTTTATAAATCGTTTTCCGTGTATTAATTTAATGATTTTACAAATCCTGCAAAATTACCAAAAACCGTAAATTATATAAAGATCACTAATTTATTCATATATATATATATATATATATATATATATATACATATATATATACACCTCTTTATCTAAAATATCTAGAAAATTGTATATATATATATATATATATATATAAGAGAGTGAAATGTTTATAAACTCATTTTAATTCATTTGTTGAAAGAAATATAAATATATATATATATATATATATATATATATATATATATATATATATATATATATATATATATATATATATATATATATATATATATATATAACATACGCCTCTGGATCTAAAATATCCAAACGTTGAAGGCTTTTTGTTTTTATTAATTAATTAAAACTGTCAAGTCTCAGAACCACAAAATACTCGAGAAAAAATTATCTTCTCTTTCGTAAACAACATTCTTTTTCGATACTAAATTCATTTGCTATGTGAATGTTTTTGTTTATGTTTATGGTTCGTGATTTTTTTTTTAATTTTTATTTGCAAGGGCCTGTTTGTGTGTTATTATTTGTTGACCTTGAGATTTTAAATGTTTTATATCATGTATTAGACACCAGAGATGGTGTGTCGTACTATATATATATATATATATATATATATATATATATATATAGGGATAGAAATTTACAGTTATATATATATATATAGCATATATATATATATATATATATATATATATATATATATATATATATATATATATATAAATATATATATATAAAGAAGAAAGATATATATATATATATATATATATATATATATATATATATATATATATATATATATATATATATGGTCAGTTATTTGATGGGCTGTCAAATATACCTTAAAATTATATTAAATGCTACAGTAAAAACGGAATATACTAGGTGGTTGGGTCCAATGCTTCGCCCAGAAATGTAAAAAAAAAAAAAAAAAAAAAAAAAAAAAAAAATATAAAAATTATATCTCAAAAGATAATAGCTGGGCAGCGAAAAGAGTCATATTTTTTAACTTCGTAAAATTTCACATGTAAGAAAAATGTAAAAAAAAAAAAAAAAAAAAATTATTGCTAATAATTATAGTAATATATGATTTAGCTGGGCCTATTTAGAGACCCTTTTACTGGTTTCAAATAAAGACACTTCTTATTATTTACTAAAGAATTCCAAGGTATACCGCCCCTGATGGAGTCGGAGTCTCTTGAGTTCCTCTGGGGAACTACGGATAGATTACTTCCCTCCGGGAGGGTCCCTGGAACCCCGCTCTTGGTATTTGGGTGTCGCGGGCTCCTCCGCCCCTTCTACGGGTATGGAAACATCCCCTATGTTCCCCCCGTCACTTGAGCCCCTCATAGAACACAAAAGGAGAGTAAAAACTTATTACATTTTCTTATGTGAAATTTACTGAGATTCCAAATGTATTCTCTTTCGCTGTAGCTATTGTAGTTTTTGAGATATAATTTTTTTATTTTTTTATTTTTTTTTTTTACATTTTCTGGGCCAGCATTGGACCAGCATCCTCCCACCAATGTATTCCGGTTTTACTGTGTAGCATTATTAGTTTTTGCGATACATATGACGGCTAATTCAGACGCTGGTTTATATATATATATATATATATATATATATATATATATATATAGCATATATATATATATATATATATATATATATATATATATATATATATATATATATATATATATATATATATATATATATATAAGAAGAGTTATATATATATATATAAGTATATATATATATATAGGTCAAAGGTTTAGTATATCCGTCATATATATCTCAAAAACTAAATGTTACAGTAAAACGGAATACATTGCTGAAATGCTGGCCAATTTTAGTACGGAAAATGAAAAAAAAAAAAAAAAAAAAAAATGTAATCTCTCATAAAAACTACAATAGCTACAGCGAAATGGAATACATTTTTGGAATCCTGGAAATTTCACATAAAGGTAAAAATAAAAATAAAAATTATTGTTAATAATTATATTAATATGATTAAAAGGCCTATTTAGAGACCTTTATTGGTTTCTTTCGTTAAAATAAATAGACTTTCTATTAAAATAAATAGACTTTCCATCAAATTTTGCTTTTTTTTTAACTAAAGAATACCTCCCAAGGGGGTATACCTCCTCAGTACTGATGCAGGAGCCGGGGTCTCGGCCTTCCGGAACTACGGTGACTCCACCCCTCGTCCGAGGGTCTCCGAACCCCTGCCTTGGTATATTTGGGTGCCGTGTCTCCTTCCGTCTCTACGGGGTAAGGAAAACGTCCCTATGTCCTCCCAGCCGAGCTGAGCCCCTAGTGTGCCGTAAGGTGCTTACTTTCCTATGTGAAATTTTCCTTGGTGGATTCCAAAATGTATTCCATTTCGCTGTAGCTATTGTAGTTTTTGATATAATTTTTTTTACATTTTCCGCACCCTAAAATTGGACCAGCATTCCACCAATGTTCTTCCGTTTTACTGTAGCATTAATAGTTTTTGAGATATATATTGTGTCTCGGCTATCTAATACTAAGCCATATATATATATATATATATATATATATGAAGTGTGTAATGAATG
>JABUQX010140755.1:0-10918 GCA_015478945.1 Trachelipus rathkii
TTTTAATATATCATGTATTATGATATTATATGACCAAAATCGTCAATCAAAAATTTTTGGAAAGGTTTTATTGAAAATTAGGGCCCGATTTTATGCGTTGCGTGAACGCATCATTGGGCATCCAACATGCAACTGATGTTGCGTGAACGCAACACTGGGCATGAGCTTACACCAATTACTTTATCATTTTACATTCTGCTACTTTTATGTTGAAATTAAAGTATAAAATTAAAGAAAAAAAATGATTGTTACCTAGTTTTACTTATCAACTGAATGTAAACATGAACTAGGAAATTGATCAAACACAACAAAACTAATCATCTTTAGTGCGATATTAAATTAAATTAGAATCGCTATCCAGAAAGTGTTCTCCAGCACCACGTGGTAGTTTTCCAAATCGCTTATTGTCAGTCAGTGGACACCCCTACTCTCTATTCCTTCCTATTAGTGTTGGTTGCAATTCAATGACCCTTCCTGAATCTCATCCAATAATGCAAGAGATGCGAAAAAGTTGTCAAAGTATAATGAGAACTTCCAATCTGGAAACTGGGATCAAGTACATCTTAAAAATTTAGGATTACTTTTTTCCACCCAGTCCATAATGATTCCTATAATCATTTCGATTTTCTTTTTCATACTTTCCTTGGTACAAATGAATGGAATAAGCATATCCTAGAGGAGACGCAATAACCCATGCTTTGTAAAACCCCCCCCCCGGTGTTAGCTTTTCGCGAAAAAATTGCTTTGTTGGATGTCGTCCAAAGTACGGAATCATTGACTCATCAATAAAAAATTTGACGATTACAGCTGACCCCAAAGGGAAAAAATTTTTATTCAAAATATCAAGCACTCGACGCGCTTTGGCAAACTTGTCATCTATGCATATCTTGGCGTTATCTGCAGCGTAGAAAAACTTCATTATCTCTTCAAACCTATTTCGGAGCATCAATTTCATTACTAGTTCGTTACGGCTGTTTGACACAGTCGACCAAAACATTCTACGACGTGATACACTGCAATATCCAAAAAGTAATAATATTGAAATGAATACTTTCATCTCATCAAACGATAATATAAATTGGTGGTTTCCTTGTTGAGCTGCTTAATTCACTGTCTCCTTCGTTAACTGATGGATGAAATCATTATTCAAAATTAGTTCAAATATTTCTAAGGAACTCGTGGAACATCAGCAAATGACCGCTTATGTAAACACTTCCCAAAATTATTCTCATTTTAATTAAGATCCTTAGTCTTCCACCGTCACAATTTTAACTTCTTTGACGAAGTTTTAGACCTAACAACATATGCTTGTATTGTCGATGAAGTTGTAGGCCAAAGAGCAGATCCTGGTATGATCAAAGAACTTTCACTAATTGAAACATGAAAAATCAGCTGTTCACCTGGCAAGTTTTTCAATACAACTTCTTCTTAATCCCTGAATCACTATCCGGTGATGCCATCATTTTCGGGTAGTGAAATGCCAAGCATACTTCTTTCACCGCTATACTTTCTGTGAGTATCTAAAGTTTCTTAAAACTAAATCAATATCCATCCTCCCAACTCATTTTCTCTTCTTCAGTTATCCATTCCATAGATTCTCTCTCTCTCTCTCTCTCTGCTTCTCTCTCTCTCTCCTCTCTCTCTCTGCTATATATATATATATATATATATATATACTCTTTCTCTTTCTCTTATATATATATATATATACTATATATATATACTTCCACCATATATATATATATATATATATATTAATGAGGATTATATAATGCATGAAATGTCATATTCATATAGCATAAAAAAAGTATACATATGGGATGCCCAATGTTGCGTGAACGCATCAAAATATTTTATGGGATGCCCAATGTTGCGTGAACGCATCAAATTTTTTTTCCCAATTTCACAGTAAAATATGGAGGACATTTTATATATAAAATACATAGCTGAACAATTTGAACATTACAAATACCATCAGTTTACGCGATCATGACATAATATATTCATTATTATGCTTCAACTGCTTGCCTTACCTTCGCTTGTTACATGCCATGTTGCTTGTAAAAAATGTTCAATTTCAAAATCATTCCAAATATATCCTATAGCCAGAATGAGACAAGTAATACATCAGATATACTCGCCACACTATCTGCGTGAACTGTTGAATTTTTAATTGATACCAAATTGAAGCCTCGTGTAACTTACAAGTTTAAAGAAGAAAAGACAATTTTGGTGTTGCGTGAACGCATCAGTGGGCATAAATGGGTTAAATTGACGTTTTTTAATGAAATTTCAATATTTGTTTTTATATACCAAATATTTCATTAGTTGTGAAAACCTGTTTTAATAAAAAAATTTAACTTCTAAAATTACGCTTTTTCTTAAATTTTCACATTACAAATTTAGAACTCTTAAAAGTACGATTTTTCCTAAATTTCAACATTCCTAAATTTCAAATTTGGTAAATCTTAAAATTGAGTTTTTAACGGTACTTTCAGCATTTGAAAAAATAATGTGTTTCATTGAAATGCAGTTTCAAAAAGCAGAAAAGTGAATTTATTAATAGTTTTAGGTGTCTTAAATTGACGTTTTTTAATGAAATTTCAATATTTGTTTTTATATACCAAATATTTCATTAGTTGTGAAAACCTGTTTTAATAAAAAATTTAACTTCTAAAATTACGCTTTTGCTTAAATTTTCACATAACAAATTTAGAACTCTTAAAAGTACGATTTTCCTAAATTTCAACATTTGAAATTATTTGGTAAATCTTAAAATTGAGTTTTTAACGGTATTTTCAGCATTTGAAAAAATAATGTGTTTCATTGAAATGCAATTTCAAAAAGCAGAAAGAATTTATTAATAGTTTTAGGTGTCTTAAATTGACGTTTTTTAATGAAATTTCAATATTTGTTTTTATATACCAAATATTTCATTAGTTGTGAAAACCTGTTTTAATAAAAAAAATTTAACTTCTAAAATTACGCTTTTGCTTAAATTTTCACATTACAAATTTGGAACTCTTAAAAGTACGATTTTTCCTAAATTTCAACATTTGAAATTATTTGGTAAATCTTAAAATTGAGTTTTTAATGGTATTTTCAGCATTTGAAAAAATAATGTTTCATTGAAATGCAATTTCAAAAAAAAGAAAAGCGAATTTATTAATAGTTTAGGTGTATTAAATTGACGTTTTTTTAATGAAATTTCAATATTTGTTTTTATATACCAAATATTTCATTAGTTGTGAAAACCTGTTTTAATAAAAAAATTTAACTTCTAAAATTACGCTTTTTCTTAAATTTTCCCATTTTTCCTAAATTTCAACATTTGAAATTATTTGGTAAATCTTAAAATTGAGTTTTAACGGTATTTTCAGCATTTGAAAAAATAATGTGTTTCATTGAAATGCAATTTCAAAAAGCAGAAAAGCGAATTTATTAATAGTTTTAGGTGTCTTAAATTGACGTTTTTTAATGAAATTTCAATATTTGTTTTTATATACCAAATATTTCATTAGTTGTGAAAACCTGTTTTAATAAAAAATTTAACTTCTAAAATTACGCTTTTTCTTAAATTTTCACATTACAAATTTAGAACTCTTAAAAGTACGATTTTTCCTAAATTTCAACATTTGAAATTATTTGGTAAATCTTAAAATTGAGTTTTTAACGGTATTTTCAGCATTTAAAAAAATAATGTGTTTCATTGAAATGCAATTTCAAAAAGCAGAAAAGTGAATTTATTAATAGTTTTAGGTGTCTTAAATTGACGTTTTTAATGAAATTTCAATGTTTGTTTTTATATACCAAATATTTCATTAGTTGTGAAAACCTGTTTTAATAAAAAATTTTAACTTCTAAAATTACGCTTTTTCTTAAATTTTCACATTACAAATTTAGAACTCTTAAAAGTACGATTTTTCCTAAATTTCAACATTTGAAATTATTTGGTAAATCTTAAAATTGAGTTTTTAACGGTACTTTCAGCATTTGAAAAAATAATGTATTTCATTGAAATGCAATTTCAAAAAGCAGAAAAGTGAATTTATTAATAGTTTTAGGTGTCTTAAATTGACGTTTTTTAATGAAATTTCAATATTTGTTTTTATATACCAAATATTTCATTAGTTGTAAAAACCTGTTTTAATAAAAAAATTTAACTTCTAAAATTACGCTTTTTCTTAAATTTTCACATTACAAATTTAGAACTCTTAAAAGTACGATTTTTCCTAAATTTCAACATTTGAAATTATTTGGTAAATCTTAAAATTGAGTTTTTAACGGTATTTTCAGCATTTGAAAAAATAATGTGTTTCATTGAAATGCAATTTCAAAAAGCAGAAAAGAGAATTTATTAATAGTTTTAGGTGTCTTAAATTGACGTTTTTTAATGAAATTTCAATATTTGTTTTTATATACCAAATATTTCATTAGTTGTGAAAACCTGTTTTAATAAAAAATTTTAACCTCTAAAATTACGCTTTTGCTTAAATTTTCACATTACAAATTTAGAACTCTTAAAAGTACGATTTTTCCTAAATTTCAACATTTGAAATTATTTGGTAAATCTTAAAATTGAGTTTTTAACGGTATTTTCAGCATTTCAAAAAGCAGAAAAGAGAATTTATTAATAGTTTTAGGTGTCTTAAATTGACGTTTTTTAATGAAATTTCAATGTTTGTTTTTATATACCAAATATTTCATTAGTTGTGAAAACCTATTTTAATAAAAAATTTTAACTTCTAAAATTACGCTTTTCTTAAATTTTCACATTACAAATTTAGAACTCTTAAAAGTACGATTTTTCCTAAATTTCAACATTTGAAATTATTTGGTAAATCTTAAAATTGAGTTTTTAACGGTATTTTCAGCATTTGAAAAAATAATGTGTTTCATTGAAATGCAATTTCAAAAAGCAGAAAAGAGAATTTATTAATAGTTTTAGGTGTCTTAAATTGACGTTTTTTAATGAAATTTCAATATTTGTTTTTATATATCAAATATTTCATTAGTTGTGAAAACCTCTTTTAATAAAAAATTTTAACATCTAAAATTACGCTTTTTCTTAAATTTTCACATTTCGAATTTAGTACGGTTTTTCCTAAATTTCAACATTTGAAATTATTTGGTAAATCTTAAAATTGAGTTTTTAACGGTATTTTCAGCATTTGAAAAAATAATGTGTTTCATTGAAATGCAATTTCAAAAAGCAGAAAAGCGAATTTATTAATAGTTTAGGTGTCTTAAATTGACGTTTTTTAATGAAATTTTAATATTTGTTTTTATATACCAAATATTTCATTAGTTGTGAAAACCTGTTTTAATAAAAAATTTTAACTTCTAAAATTACACTTTTTCTTAAATTTTCACATTACAAATTTAGAACTCTTAAAAGTACGATTTTTCCTAAATTTCAACATTTGAAATTATTTGGTAAATCTTAAAATTGAGTTTTTAACGGTATTTTCAGCATTTGAAAAAATAATGTGTTTCGGCCCCAAATGCAATTTCAAAAGCAGAAAAAAGACTTTATTAATGGTTTTAGGTGTCTTAAATTGACGTTTTTTTTAATGAAATTTCAATATTTGTTTTTATATATCAAATATTTCATTAGTTGTGAAAACCTGTTTTAATAAAAATTTTAACTTCTAAAATTACGCTTTTTCTTAAATTTTCACATTACAAATTTAGAACTCTTAAAAGTACGATTTTTCCTAAATTTCAACATTTGAAATTATTTGGTAAATCTTAAAATTGAGTTTTTAACGGTATTTTCATCATTTAAAAAAAAATTGTGTTTCATTGAAATGCAATTTCAAAAAGCAGAAAAGTGAATTTATTAATAGTTTTAGGTGTCTTAAATTGACGTTTTTTTAATGAAATTTCAATATTTGTTTTTATATACCAAATATTTCATTAGTTGTGAAAACCTGTTTTAATAAAAAATTTTAACTTCTAAAATTACGCTTTTTCTTAAATTTTCACATTTCAAATTTAGAACTCTTAAAAGTACGATTTTTCCTAAATTTCAACATTTGAAATTATTTGGTAAATCTTAAAATTGAGTTTTTAACGGTATTTTCAGCATTTGAAAAAATAATGTGTTTCATTGAAATACAATTTCAAAAAGCAGAAAAGAGAATTTATTAATAGTTTTAGGTGTCTTAAATTGACGTTTTTTAATAAAATTTCAATATTTGTTTTATATACCAAATATTTCATTAGTTGTGAAAACCTGTTTTAATAAAAAATTTTAACTTCTAAAATTACGCTTTTTCTTAAATTTTCACATTACAAATTTAGAACTCTTAAAAGTACGATTTTTCCTAAATTTCAACATTTGAAATTATTTGGTAAATCTTAAAGTTGAGTTTTTAACGGTATTTTCAGCATTTGAAAAAATAATGTGTTTCATTGAAATGCAATTTCAAAAAGCAGAAAAGAGAATTTATTAATGTTTTAGGTGTCTTAAATTGACGTTTTTTAATGAAATTTCAATATATGTTTTTATATATCAAATATTTCATTAGTTGTGAAAACCTGTTTTAATAAAAAATTTTAACTTCTAAAATTACGTTTTTGCTTAAATTTTCACATTACAAATTTAGAACTCTTAAAAGTACGATTTTTCCTAAATTTCAACATTTGAAATTATTTGGTAAATCTTAAAATTGAGTTTTTAAAGGTATTTTCAGCATTTGAAAAAATAATAAGTTTCATTGAAATGCAATTTCAAGATCTTAAATTGACGTTTTTTAATGAAATTTCAATATTTGTTTTTATATACCAAATATTTCATTAGTTGTGAAAACCTGTTTTAATAAAAAATTTTAACTTCTAAAATTACGCTTTTTCTTAAATTTTCACATTACAAATTTAGAACTCTTAAAAGTACGATTTTTCCTAAATTTCAACATTTGAAATTATTTAGTAAATCTTAAAATTGAGTTTTTAACGGTATTTTCAGCATTTGAAAAAATAATGTGTTTCATTGAAATGCAATTTCAAAAAGCAGAAAAAAGAATTTATTAATTGTTTTAGGTGTCTTAAATTGACGTTTTTTAATGAAATTTCAATATTTGTTTTTATATACCAAATATTTCATTAGTTGTGAAAACCTGTTTTAATAAAAAAAAATTAACTTCTAAAATTACACTTTTTCTTAAATTTTCACATTACAAATTTAGAACTCTTAAAAGTACGATTTTTCCTAAATTTCAACATTTGAAATTATTTGGTAAATCTTAAAATTGAGTTTTTAACGGTATTTTCAGCATTTGAAAAAATAATGTGTTTCATTGAAATGCAATTTCAAAAAGCAGAAAAGTGAATTTATTAATAGTTTTAGGTGTCTTAAATTGACGTTTTTTTAATGAAATTTCAATATTTGTTTTTATATACCAAATATTTCATTAGTTGTGAAAACCTGTTTTAATAAAAAAATTTAACTTCTAAAATTACGCTTTTGCTTAAATTTTCACATTACAAATTTAGAACTCTTAAAATTACGATTTTTCCTAAATTTCAACATTTGAAATTATTTGGTAAATCTTAAAATTGAGTTTTTAACGGTATTTTCAGCATTTGAAAAAATAATGTGTTTCATTGAAATGCAATTTCAAAAAGCAGAAAAGTGAATTTATTAATAGTTTTAGGTGTCTTAAATTGACGTTTTTTAATGAAATTTCAATATTTGTTTTTATATACCAAATATTTCATTAGTTGTGAAAACCTGTTTTAATAAAAAATTTTAACTTCTAAAATTACGCTTTTGCTTAAATTTTCACATTACAAATTTAGAACTCTTAAAAGTACGATTTTTCCTAAATTTCAACATTTGAAATTATTTGGTAAATCTTAAAATTGAGTTTTTAACGGTATTTTCAGCATTTGAAAAAATAATGTGTTTCATTGAAATGCAATTTCAAAAAGCAGAAAAGATGAATTTATTAATAGTTTTAGGTGTCTTAAATTGACGTTTTTTAATGAAATTTCAATATTTGTTTTTATATACCAAATATTTCATTAGTTGTGAAAACCTGTTTTAATAAAAAATTTTAACTTCTAAAATTACGCTTTTGCTTAAATTTTCACATTACAAATTTAGAACTCTTAAAAGTACGATTTTTCCTAAATTTCAACATTTGAAATTATTTGGTAAATCTTAAAATTGAGTTTTTAACGGTATTTTCAGCATTTGAAAAAAATAATGTGTTTCATTGAAATGCAATTTCAAAAAGCAGAAAAGCAAATTTATTAATAGTTTTAGGTGTCTTAAATTGACGTTTTTTAATGAAATTTCAATATTTGTTTTTATATACCAAATATTTCATTAGTTGTCAAAACCTGTTTTAATAAAAAATTTTAACTTCTAAAATTACGCTTTTTCTTAAATTTTCACATTACAAATTTAGAACTCTTAAAAGTACGATTTTTCCTAAATTTCAACATTTGAAATTATTTGGTAAATCTTAAAATTGAGTTTTTAACAGTATTTTCAGCATTTGAAAAAATAATGTGTTTCATTGAAATGCAATTTCAAAAAGCAGAAAAGTGAATTTATTAATAGTTTTAGGTGTCTTAAATTGACGTTTTTTAATGAAATTTCAATATTTGTTTTTATATACCAAATATTTCATTAGTTGTGAAAACCTGTTTTAATAAAAAATTTTAACTTCTAAAATTACGCTTTTTCTTAAATTTTCACATTACAAATTTAGAACTCTTAAAAGTACGATTTTTCCTAAATTTCAACATTTGAAATTATTTAGTAAATCTTAAAATTGAGTTTTTAACGGTATTTTCAGCATTTGAAAAAATAATGTGTTTCATTGAAATGCAATTTCAAAAAGCAGAAAAGAGAATTTATTAATAGTTTTAGGTGTATTAAATTGACGTTTTTTTAATGAAATTTTAATATTTGTTTTTATATACCAAATATTTCATTAGTTGTGAAAACCTGTTTTAATAAAAAATTTTAACTTCTAAAATTACGCTTTTTCTTAAATTTTCACATTACAAATTTAGAACTCTTAAAAGTACGATTTTCCTAAATTTCAACATTTGAAATTATTTGGTAATTCTTAAAATTGAGTTTTTAACGGTATTTTCAGCATTTGAAAAAATAATGTGTTTCATTGAAATGCAGTTTCAAAAAGCAGAAAAGTGAATTTATTAATAGTTTTAGGTGTCTTAAATTGACGTTTTTTAATGAAATTTCAATATTTGTTTTTATATACCAAATATTTCATTAGTTGTGAAAACCTGTTTTAATAAAAAATTTTAACTTCTAAAATTACGCTTTTGCTTAAATTTTCACATTACAAATTTAGAACTCTTAAAAGTACGATTTTTCCTAAATTTCAACATTTGAAATTATTTGGTAAATCTTAAAATTGAGTTTTTAACGGTATTTTCAGCATTTGAAAAAATAATGTGTTTCATTGAAATGCAATTTCAAAAAGCAGAAAAGTGAATTTATTAATAGTTTTAGGTTTCTTAAATTGACGTTTTTTAATGAAATTTCAATATTTGTTTTTATATACCAAATATTTCATTAGTTGTGAAAACCTATTTTAATAAAAAATTTTAACTTCTAAAATTACGCTTTTTCTTAAATTTTCACATTTCAAATTTAGAACTCTTAAAAGTACGATTTTTCCTAAATTTCAACATTTGAAATTATTTGGTAAATCTTAAAATTGAGTTTTTAACGGTATTTTAAGCATTTGAAAAAATAATGTGTTTCATTGAAATGCAATTTCAAAAAGCAGAAAAGTGAATTTATTAATAGTTTAAGGTGTCTTAAATTGACGTTTTTTTTAATGAAATTTCAATATTTGTTTTTATATACCAAATATTTCATTAGTTGTGAAAACCTGTTTTAATAAAAAATTTTAACTTCTAAAATTACGTTTTTTCTTAAATTTTCACATTACAAATTTAGAACTCTTAAAAGTACGATTTTTCCTAAATTTCAACATTTGAAATTATTTGGTAAATCTTAAAATTGAGTTTTTAACGGTATTTTCAGCATTTGAAAAAATAATGTGTTTCATTGAAATGCAATTTCAAAAAGCAGAAAAGAGAATTTATTAATAGTTTTAGGTGTCTTAAATTGACGTTTTTTTAATGAAATTTCAATATTTGTTTTTATATACCAAATATTTCATTAGTTGTGAAAACCTGTTTTAAAATTTGCTTAAATTTTCACATTACAAATTTAGAACTCTTAAAAGTACGATTTTTCCTAAATTTCAACATTTGAAATTATTTGGTAAATCTTAAAATTGAGTTTTTAAAGGTATTTTCAGCATTTGAAAAAATAATAAGTTTCATTGAAATGCAATTTCAAAAAGCAGAAAAGTGAATTTATTAATAGTTTTAGGTGTCTTAAATTGACGTTTTTTAATGAAATTTCAATATTTGTTTTTATATACCAAATATTACATTAGTTGTGAAAACCTGTTTTAATAAAAATTTAACTTCTAAAATTACGCTTTTTCTTAAATTTTCACATTACAAATTTAGAACTCTTAAAAGTACGATTTTTCCTAAATTTCAACATTTGAAATTATTTGGTAAATCTTAAAATTGAGTTTTTAACGGTATTTTCAGCATTTGAAAAAATAATGTGTTTCATTGAAATGCAATTTCAAAAAGCAGAAAAGTGAATTTATTAATAGTTTTAGGTGTCTTAAATTGACGTTTTTTAATGAAATTTCAATATTTGTTTTTATATACCAAATATTTCATTAGTTGTGAAAACCTGTTTTAATAAAAAATTTAACTTCTAAAATTACGCTTTTTCTTAAATTTTCACATTACAAATTTAGAACTCTTAAAAGTACGATTTTTCCTAAATTTCAACATTTGAAATTATTTGGTAAATCTTAAAATTGAGTTTTTAACGGTA
>JABUQX010140756.1:0-30000 GCA_015478945.1 Trachelipus rathkii
AAATTATTACCATCAATTTTAACTGTTGCATTACCTAATTTAAAATCATCACTTCCTTCAGTCATTTTAATACCGAATGCGTTGTCATATTTATTAGGATAATGAATTACTTTCATATATTTTACTGCTATTTTTCCTAACTTTGTAAAATTATATCTAGGAGAGCTAGGTGATGCTGATACTTCTTCAATAGCTAAAGGAACTTGACGTGAAGTAAGAGCTGGTAGTGTTGGTTGAGTTTGAAGTATTTCTTTTTGATGCACAGTTATATCCTTAATCGGTTCAATTAATGGTTGTAGTAGTTTAATATTTTCTTGATAGATATCTTGTTCACCTAATTTTTCATTTAAAAAAGTTTCTTTCTAATATTTACTAAATCAGATTTCTCTTTAATATTAACATATGCCATTTATTAAAGAGAAAAAAAAACAGAAACATCAAACAGTTAAACATCAAACAAACATCAAACAGCTAAACATTAAACATCAAACCGTTTCACGTTCCGTTTTACATAGGATATCTGTTTCATAAAGCCGTTTAACTGTTTGATGTTTAACTGTTTGATGTTTGATGTTTAGCTGTTTGATGTTTGATGTTTAACTGTTTACCGTTTCACGTTCTATATTTCCGTTAAGTCTTTTTCATTTATCCAAGATGTTGTATTGTATCCTTTCCATTTAACTAATATTTTCTCTTTATTTCTTTTTAATATTTTTTCAACCTCGTATAATTCACTTTCATATTTTACCATTTCTTGTTCATAAAAACTTCCAATAATCTCTTCATCACTCATGTCTCTTATTTTATAAGTTATAGGATTTGTTTTCAATACTTCAGATATAATAAATATTTCTTCTGTAAAGTTTGGAAGATAACCTTTTCTAAAATCTTTATATTTTCTGCTGATTCTTACTCTATCACCAAGGTTAAATTTTGGTTTCCTAAGTTTAGACTTAGTAGGAGGAAATAAATTTTCATACACAACTTTACTATTCTTCTCAAGAGATCCTTGTTCAGGAGTCATTTTAATACTTCTATGAGAACTTGTATTATAATTTTTTACTAAATTAGGGAGAATATCAACCCATTTCTTCGTTTTGTTTTCTGTAAAATATTTCCACATTTTAGATTTTAAAGTTCTGTTAAATCTTTCTACTACTTGAGCTTTCGTTTCATTCTCTGTAGCGAACCAATGTATTCTATGTTTTCTAAATAGCTCTTGAGTTGGTTTATTTATGAATTCGAGTCCTTTATCCGTATGTATTTTTCTAGGAATTCTTTCCTTAAATATATTTTGAAATGCCTCTGCGATATCATTTCCAGTTTTCTTTTTAATAGGAGTAGCCCAAGCGTATTTACTGAATACATCTATAACCGTTAATACGTAATTTATATTTTTATTCTGAGATTTATATTTTTGCATGTCTACTAAATCAGCTTGCCATTGATCATCAACACTAGAGACCATCACTCTTCTCGTTGAAAATTTATGTCTTATAGGTTTATGCAATGTGTAAACGTTTTGATGATCTAGCCAGTCCTTAACTATCTTAGAAGATAACCCGCTTTTTCGTACTAAGTCGTTGATTCCAGAGTATCCAGTTTTTCAGAGCCCGATTTCGCGAGCTCTTTACCCCGTTTTTTGATGGTAAACCCATTCCGAATCTTGATTTCATTCCCATAACTCCTGTGACTAATCTCGCGTCTTTTCTAACGTACTCTGGTTCATTAGGATCTAACGCAATTTCACTCGCTTGTTTTGCTAATAAATCATCTGCCGCATTTCTTTCTTTCGTAGTTTTATGTTTTAAATAATTTATATCATGTTGTTTACAGACCTTATCTAAACTGTTAACACCATTATATCCTTCTTTTAATCTTTTTTGTACTTTCGTACCTGGACCACAATATGAATATTTTCCTGTATTCCTGAACGATCCGTTTTCAATATTTTCCGATGGAACATTATTAGGTAAATTTAAATGCATTTCTGGTAAAGGGAGTTTCTTCAACGCTGAATTTAACAATCCTGAACCAGTTTTCGTCTTTAAAAATAATTTCAATTCATTAATATATTTTTGATTTTCAAGGGTTAAGTTTATTGAATTTTTCTCAATGAAATTTTCTTTATGAACTTTTCGAGTTGTATTGTAAATATACATTTATTTAAGAGGAAAAAACTTTTTAGGTACATATATAGACTTAAAATTAGCTTGATATCTTCCTTCTCCTGGTGGTAATTTTTTATTTATAACGATGTAACCAAATGGTTCTTTCCAAACAGTTTCACAATAATTACGAAATTCTTCCCACGTCATATCTTTTGAAATGAAATCATTAAAAATATTAACTAAATCTTTTATAGGCAATGAGAACAATATAAATACATTAGCATTGGATCGTATTGTTTGACGAGGAAGTTTAAAATAGTTTTGACTAATATAAATAGAGCTTGTATTATTATGTCTTCCTCTCGTATAATAATCTTCAGCTTTACTTTGATTTGAATCATTCATTATATCATCAAATACAAATAAATTTTTCTTCTTAGTATTAACATCTTTCGGGTCTAGAATTTCGGAAGAATCTTCATAATATTCTACCTTATATTTTGATTTTTTTATGCTTTTTAGGTAGATTTCTAATAAATGAATCGATATCACCTCCTCCTTTCTCCAATAATTCAAGAACTTCGCTTTTATTATATCCTTTATCAAATCCTGATTTTATTAATTTATATTCTGGCTGGTGTAAAGACTTTCCAAAAACAAATAAATTATTATAATCTAACCACGTATCCATAAGTAACATTCTTAGTAGTAAATTCGTTTTACCGCATCCAGACTCACCAATAATTAGAATTCTACAGTTAGGAGATGGTAATAAGAAATGATGTTCTTGATTATTTTTGCTCTTCTCATCTTTCCAATGAATAGAAATGTTTTCCATTATTTATTATAGAAAAATATACCAGAAATATATTTACAGTATTTTAGGTTTTCCAGAGAGGGGTGGCGCACCACCCCCTTTGTAATGTTATAAAAAATTATATTTCGTTTGTAATTTATTCAAAGAGGGTAGTGAAACGCGACCCTCTTTGTAATGTTATAAAAAATTATATTTCGTTTGTAATTTACTCAAAGAGGGTGACGTTTCGGGGCCTCCATTTAATTTTGAAAATATATAATAATTGTATTTGCTTGAAATTTTTTTATAATATAATATAAAAAGAAGTTTTTTTTAAATTATACTATAGTTTGTATTTTTTTTAAAACAAATTACAATATAATATAGAAAAGAAATCCTGCGCATCCTTTAGGCTACGCAGGAATCATCTCATCTCATCTCATGAAAGAAGTTTTTTTTTTTAAATTATACTATAGTTGTTGTTTTTAAAAAAATTTATAATATAATATAGAAAAGAAATCGCGGTTCCTAATCTCATGAAAGAATTTTTTTAAAATTATACTATAGTTTATATTTTTTAAAAAAAAAAAAATAAAATTAAATAAAATATAGAAAAGAAATGCGGTTCCGTAGGAATCATAGACTCATCAAGTTTTGTTTTAAAATTATACTATGGGATTTATATATATATTTTTTTTAAAAAATACAATTGTCTCAATATGAAAAAAGAAATCCTGCAGTTCATAAGGAACACAGATCAAGTTTGTTTTAAATTATAGTTCTCTCCATTTTTTTTCATCTAAATTCTAATGTATGCAGTTCCTGTGAACCACAAGACCATCAAGTTTTGTTTTAAGTCTCTATAGTTCTCTCTCTCTCTCTGCTCTCTCTCTCTCTCTCATATATATATATATATATATATATGTATCTATGTCTCTCTCTAACTATATATATATATATATATATATATATATACAAAAAAAATGTCATCATAAGGCGTCCTCTTTGGGGACACTTAAGGGTTCTGGAGACATCATCATCAGGATTTTGTTTTTAAATTATACCCATGGATTTATAGTACATAAAAAATACAAGTCTAAATACTCAATATAGAAAATCCTGCTGAGTCCTTTGGACTACTGAGATCATCTCATCTCAAGTTTTTTAAATATATTGATATAGCGCCCCCTCATTAAGGCAGGGGGCTACTACTTAAAATATTTTTAAAAATATAAATTTTTTTTTTAACAATACGTTTTTTTGAATATACAGATCTCTTTATATTTTTAAAAAATATATAATAGAATGATGGTGGGGTGTCTAGAGACACCCTCATTAAAATATTTAAAAAAAACAATATAATATATAAAAATTTAATTATAAAAAAAATATATGTTTCAGCTTTATTTTTTTTTTACAAAGTGTTTGAGAATTTTTTTAAAAATAAAATGAAATACATACATACCTATCAAATATTAAAAATAGATATGTGGTAAACGTTGCCGCATACCAAAAGATATTATTATAATATGGTAAACGTTGCCGCATACCAATTTTTCAAAAGATATTATTATAATATGGTAAACGTTGCCGCATACCAATTTTTCAAAAGATATTATTATAATATGGTAAACGTTGCCGCATACCAATTTTTCAAAAGATATTATTATAATATGGTAAACGTTGCCGCATACCAATTTTTCAAAAGATATTATTATAATATGGTAAACGTTGCCGCATACCAATTTTTTAAAAGATATTATTATAATATGGTAAACGTTGCCGTATACCAATTTTTCAAAAGATATTATTATAATATGGTAAACGTTGCCGCATACCAATTTTTCAAAAGATATTATTATAATATGGTAAACGTTGCCGCATACCAATTTTTCAAAAGATCTTTCCGGAGTATTCTACAGGCTGTTTATTATTTTTTTTTTATCGAAGATGCCAGTTTGTTGGTCTCTAAAACTTTATATTTTTTTTTTGACATTTTTTGTCAGGACCCACAAACTCTATATTCTTTAAATTTATATTTTTTATTTATTTTAGCGTGGTGCCTCAAGGCACCACGCTAAACCTACATTCTTTAAATTTATATTTTTTCTTAAACCTAACTAAACTAAAAGTAGTAATCATTGTTGGCTTGACCTAACTTATTCTATAATGTCCTAAAGCTAATGTGTCTTTCTAATATGTTTTACATCATCATTTCTCGATAATCCTTTCTTACCTATTTTACTTGTGTAAGTATACAAATCATGTTTTTTTACTTCGTATTAAATTTAGTTTCCTATATAGAGTTTCTTCCATAAATAATACTTTTTTATAGTCATCAATGTTAATCGTTTGATTGATAACGCTTTTCTTTACTCCCTTAGCTTTTTTAATTTCTTTATTTTCTAATGTTTTATAAGCATATAATTTTGCTCTTAGTCCTACAAATTCTGTTATCAGTTTTCCAGCTGTTTCATCTTTCATTTTACCCAATACCTTTTTATTTTTTTCTGAATATAATTTATGCTCTTTTGGATAATCAGATGTATCGAACAGTTTTATATTCCTTTCCATATATTTATATATCATTCGTTTCTACATAATAGCATAATGAATCTGTATCTGTAAACAATAATTTTGCTTTTTCATTATATTTATTTTTTATATGATTATAATGAAAGTCATACATTAAAGTTTTACTTAACTCTAAAATAGACATTCCTACATAAATAGGTTTATCAAATCTCAGTTTAGTTTTTTCATATGACAAGCTATTAAATTTTCTGAGAATATTTTAAATGATTCAAAATTTGGTTTATTTACTAATTTTTGAGCTTGCTCTTCATTTTTAACTAATCGTACATCAACTCTATTTCTTATGTTTTCCATCGTTTTACCAAACACCGAGTTGTTCATTAATTTATAGAAATCTTTTTCAAATTCGTTCTTCGCTTCCTTTCTCTTTCTCGTGTTAAGATCAATGTATGATTTCATCCAATTGCTCTGATCAAATTCTAATATTCTATGTATTTTCGTTAGTTTCAATCCTAAATTCAAACACTGTTTTAAATTTCTATAGTGTATGATATATTTTTCTTTATTATTCAAGTTTGGAACTAATTTTGAAACTTTATCTAACTTTATATTTTCTGCTGCTAAGGGGTAATCGTTATGTAAATTGTGTAGTTCTTTAGGATATTCCAAATCAACTTCTAAAATATATCCTTTTTTAGATTCATCACTGATGTCCAAAACATCAAAATCGTTAATGTTTTTCATCCATTTAAAATTTCCCGTAGGCAAATACTGAGACATTGCCCAACCATACAAATTATTAGCATCTAAATAAGTGATATAACTATGCGGTTTATTTTTATCATAACTTTCTTGAATATATGGATTATTAGCTTTCGCATATCGATGTGTTATAGTACTGATTCCTCCTCTAATCCCCTTTTCTATCATTAACAACATATCCGGATCTTTTAATAAATCTAATTTTACTTTCGTTTCTTTTAATAATGCATCCCAAGATAACCCTGGAGATGTAAAATAACGTGCTGGATCTAATTTATAAGTATCTAAACAAGTTGTTCTAAAATTTTCAAACACATCCGCTAATAACAATGTATCAGATTGTAAGTATAACAACATATGGTAATCTTTAAATGTTTTACAATTAAATTTTGTCCAGATAGTCTGCGCATGTTTGTAGTCCTCGTTTGTTATGTCTTCATTATTCAAAATATTATAAAATTTCTCTTTTTTAGGTAAATTTTCATGATTAAATTTTGTTTCCATCCAATCGTATGGATAAATTCCTTTACGTTTTAGTAGCTGAAACTGCTCATCTTGATAATATTTGTATAAATTCTTTAAATTTTCATTTTCTAAATTTGATGCCAGTTTAGCTAGGGACGATGACATAAATCTAAAACTATCGAGGAATCTCAACTCCATGCTTGTTGAGATTATTCCTTCATCAACTTTTATAAACTGACTGAAACTTATATAAGTTTCATCCGTTTGAGGAATTGCTTTTAATTCACCATCGGTACGTCCAAATTCTTTAACGAATAAATGAGCATCGTATTTAGATAAGTTGTGCATTATTATTGGAATAAATTTAGGATTTCTAATTTGTAAATTACAACTTCTGTGAGCAGGTCCTCTATATTCTCCTGTTAAATGATTATGGTCTCTTACTTTGGAATCGTTTTCTGTATATTCTCTTTTACATACATAACAACGGTTTGCATTTTCGTGATTTAATTTTTCTTCTGGAGTTAAATTCATTGGTTTGTTTATTCTCAATAATTCATAAATTCTTTTTGATTCTGAAATTAAATATTCTACAAACGTTTTAGGCGCTTCGTTGCCTTCATAAATTTTAAGTTTTGAATATTCATCTACATCACATTTCGTATAACAACACCAACTGTTTGGTTGATGTTTCTGTAGGTTAATGGTATAAGATTCTTTAGGATCTGGTTGACTCGTTTGTATCTTTTGTAAGGTGCTTTCAAAATCTGCATATATAACAAATGGATGTCTGAATTGTTTATAATACAGTTTAAATTGAACTTGACCTTCTGATAATTCCATTCTTACCGGTTTATGAATACTACATTCTGGTAAATGATTATCTAATAATTCTTTTTTATAAAAACTATGCAAACAGAATCGACATGGATAAGTTTTCTCTTTATGCTTTTTATCTATGAATGGACTCAAATGTTTCATCAGTATATAATGCGTATTTTTATCATTTGATATTAAAAGTAAATCAACATGTTTAGTTTTCTCAACTTTTGTAATTCTTAAAGGATATAATATTTCTTTTTCATCTAGTCCAAATACGTTAACTGACACATCGTTTTGGTTCTCAAATTTAGTAATCTGTTTTAATTGAACTGGGAATTCTATTCCTTTCCAATTGTAATTTTTAGATACTTCTTTTATTCTTTTTGATAATCTCTGTGGATTTCTTTCTGTTAAACAATCAGATCTTGCTATACACCATTTGAAACATTCGTTATCATTTTTATTTTGAATATTAATCAATCCAAATTTTTGGTTTTTATATTTTGATGGAGTTTCAATATATGAAGAAGCTCTTAATGGTTTATATTTTGCTATCTTTATTTCAAAATCTAAAAGTTTATTGATAATCCATCCTGACCCTTCTCTTGTAAATTTACATATTTTTTCTTCAATTTTATTGATCATTTCATGAATAGTATCTTTTATTTGAGAATTATTTGTTATACTTGTCATGGAACCGCTATTAAACCAATTTTGAATCGTTTGTTTTCCATCAGGTATATATTTATAAAATTCAACAAAAATAGAGAGACTCAGTTTTAAATTTTCCCAATTTTGTTCTTCAATTTTTTTCTGAATTATACTTATCATATTATTAATATACAACCTCGGATCAATGATTTTTATATTGGTATAACAATATGCTTTAAAATTACCTTGAATTCCTTCTCGACAATTTTTATAATCACATTGCATCGAATTTCTTTGATGAATCTTACTTTTCTCGTGAATTTTTAGGTTTAGAACGCTTTTATTACACATTGAGCATAATTTCTTTTTATCATCAAAATAATTCAAATTAAGCAATGATTGATTTGTATTTTTCGCATGTTTATTACTTCTTATATGAATTTTAAAATTTTTAATTTTAGTATTACAGATCTCACAAGTTGTCATTTTATTATAGATTTTTTTTATTATAAGTCAATTTTGGATTTTGCTCATTCTCAGATCTTACCATTTTATTATAGATTTTTTTTATTATAAGTCAATTTTGGATTTTGCTCATTCCCAGATCTTACCATTTTATTATAGATTTTTTTATTATAAGTCAATTTTGGATTTTCGTTATTCTTGAATTTCATAATTTTTTCTAGTTTTGATTTTAAAATAGGGGCTAATTTTTCTTCTAAATTTTTTATTCTTCTTGAAAAACGTTCTTTATCTAAAATTATAGAAGTTAGCTCATCGTTTGTTCTATCATAATTATCCATCTCAAAAATATAATTATTTTGTGAAAAGGTGACTTTCTTTTTATTTTTGTTCATTTTTTATTTCCTTATTTATTATAGAAGAAATAAAAAAATATTAGAGTTCAATTTCTTCTCAAATACTTGGTACTTCCTCTATCACTTTCTATTTTTTAAATTACCTTTAATAATTATTTTCTAATAAAGCTACCTTGAAAATAATATCAAATTCGAATTCCTCGTACTCGAAAACTTATATATGAATATCTCATTTATATTTTTATGTTAAATAGAGCCAGATATTTAACATTTAAAATTTTTTAAATATAAAAAAATCATTTAACATCCGTAGATTTTTATATAAAATTTTTTTTTATGAACTTCTGTTTTTCAAAAATAAAAAGTCCTAGAAATGATAACCTTCTAATTAATATATTTAAATGAAACTTGGTATATGATATTATTTTAATGAAACCTATAATTTTGATTTCTTGTAAATTTTACCTAATTTCATTATTTTTCAAGTTATTATTATTATTATTATTATTATTATTATTCAACGATCTTATGTTGTTGTTGTTCTTTGCTGTTTAGTCCAATTTAAGTGGACTGTTTATCTTCTTGTCATTCTTTGCTGTTTAGTCCAATTTGAGTGGACTGTTTATCTTCTTGTCATTCTTTGCTGTTTAGTCCAATTTGAGTAGACTGTTTTTCTTCTTCTTGTCATTCTTTGCTGTTTAGTCCACTTTTAGTGGACTGTTTTTCTTCTTGTCATTCTTTGCTGTTTAGTCCACTTTTAGTGGACTGTTTTTCTTCTTGTCATTCTTTGCTCTTAATTAAATTTCTCATTATTTAAAAAACTTGATCCTGTCTGGGATTGAACCAGAAACTTTATTCTCTAATCCAACGCTCTATCCACTCGGCTATAGAGGCACTACGAAGTAAGTGCTTGGATCTTCTACTGTTTTTAAAATATTCTATTTTTTAAATTTTTTTAAAATAGTTCCTTTAATATTCATTTTAGGAGTAAAACACATAGAAGCAAATGTACTTATTTTGCAATTTTCTATAAATCATTTCATAAAAAAATTTCTGCAGGGTGGCTATTTATTATATATCCTCATAACTTTCAAATATTATTTTTTTTATGAAAAACTTACATGAGTAAAATTAAAGCTCTTTTGACTCTCTATAAAACTTTCCTTATAAAATTTTATGTAACTAGTAGGCAAACTGCTCAGAGACCAAAGCGACGGAGCACCTTCGATCGAAATGAGGAGGTAGACCTCGTAACAAAATTAAAAAAATATATTATCACATCTTTGTTGATTAAAATCTTCTTTCAATTTCCCTCAAACAAACCTTTACAAGTAGTATGTAAAACGGGGAGCGAAGCGTCTACCAGCATATTACGACCGAGAAGGGAGTGTGCTGGTAGCCCCATTTTACATACTATATATATATATATATATATATATATATATATCTCTCTCTCCTCTCATATATATATATATACATATGAAAACGACTTTTGGAATCGTGAATTTTGTTTCAGTATTCTTTCAATTTTCATTATTTTCATTATATTTTTTATAGTTATTATCATTTAGTGGTAGTTGAATGGATTCATTCCGGATCTGTGTTTTTGTTATGGATTCAGATATCTGAGATGAAAAAATGTTTACAATGTGAAAGGAATTACAATTCAAAAATACGAGGAAAACTTAAAATGATTTTGACATTTTCATATAGTGTTTATTCTATAAAATTAACAAGAACACAATTAAAATTACAAAAAACAAAAACAAGGCATAAATAATGGATTTCTTAGGGGTACAGTTTAGAAAAACTTATAGTTTGCATTAAAATAGAGCTTATAAGGCAAAAGATTAGTTTTCAGGATATCCAGCCAAGAAGTCTTCTGAAGCTCCTATATGCTCTCTCATGTCTCTCTCTCTCTCTCTCTCTCTCTCTCTCTCTCTCTCTCTCTCTCTCTCTCTCTCTCTCTCTCTCTCTCTCTCTTTCTCTGTAAACCTTTCTTTCTCTCTCCTCTCTATATATATATATATATAATTTATAATAAAAAATAATTGATATTCTCTCATATATATATATATGTCTCTCTCTCTCTCTCTCTCTCTCTTTCTCTCTCCTCTCTCCTCTCCTCTTTCTCTCTCCTCTCTCTCTCTCCTGCTCTATATTTATATGTATAATTTCTAATAAAAAAATTCTTGATATATATATATATATACTTTTATCTCATTGCTCTTTCTGCCATATGCTCTTTCATGTATATATATTGTCTCTTTCAAAACTTCTTCAAATGCTTTTTGCTCAAAAAAAAAAAATAAATAAAAAAAAAAAAAAAAAAAAAAAGACAGGTTATATATCATTAAATGAAAAATAATAAGAAGATGCGTTTTATTTGGACCTATAAATAATAATGATAAGAATAATAAAAACTGTAGGGATAGGATTTTTATTTTTTGCATTATATAAATAGTCACCATTTTTTTGAATTTTGGGCACTATGGTACATGAATAGGGTGATATTTTTGGTTTGGAAGAAAATATCCTTATTTCTTCCCAGATCATTTTTCTAAATAGGTCTAAGATTGTATAGTTAAAATTTCAAATCATTTTGATGGAGGGTATATGAGAAAACTCTAAAATGGCGGGTCAAACTTTGGATATACAGAAAAAATGCCTAAATGAAACTTTTGTGTATCTCGTTGAATTATTTACTTATCATAAATTTAATAAAGATCAGAAAGATATTAAAATATTAGAGTGAATTCTTGATTTTCATAAAAATCATCATATTTTTAAATTAAATGGACCCGGAGTCATTTCACCAAATTCGATAATATGAGCAAAACGCTCAAATATCTAAACACAATCAGTATTCAGAGCAGATCATATCTGATAATGGTTCCCAATTTACCTCTACTGAGTTTGTCATTCACAAGCAAATTAGGATTTCTTCACACACGTTCAGTGGCATGCATGGCATCCATTAACAGACGTCAAGTAGAAAGATTCGTACAAATGTTCATGAAAAACAGGAAAGGTAGGAAATTTGAGGAGTAAGGATCTTATGCGAAATGTACAAAGCTTTTTGTTTTCTTATCGTATAACACCTCATTTCATATCTTTATCGTATGACAAGTAGTAACAAAGGGCATTTCGTCCAACCGGCTTGTGTATTCTACGGTACAATTTGAGACATGATTTTTGCAACGCTTCGAAGAAAGGTTGCTCTATATTTGTTGCGTGCTGCGTCTTTACTCCACTATTTTTGGCCCCTTTGGATCTTGGCCCCTTTTTTGATGTTTTGGCCTTGATATTTCGGTCTTGGCCTTGATATTTTGGCCTTGATACCGTATCAAGGGCTGAAATTGACCATTCTTAAGGTAGTGAGGGAATTAGTAGGTTATCTTGAGCTCAGTCACTACCTAGCCTCCTGCCTTTGGTAAGGTAACTATTCTCCCTAACATGAGGTCATGGAAGGTACCTGTCTGGCATGGACTGTCCTAACTATTTCCATCCGCGGTCTTTTACTACACACGTGTACATATATATATATATATATATGTATATATAACTTAATATATATATATATATATATATATATATATATATATATATATATAGCAATATATATATATATAATAATAATATATATATAATTATATACTGCTAATAACAATAATATATGTATACTTCATACTTATATATATATATATATATATATATATATATATATATATATATATATATATATATATATATATATAAATATATTTTTGTACATATTCTCAAAAAATATATAACTTAACTATATATATATATATATATATATATATATTGCGAGAAGCCCGTTGACACTTATACACACACACACACTTACACTCACCCCATAGACACTTACACTCACGAATTAAGACTGACGTTCATGTATACACGAACACACACACACACACACACACACGCACACACACACACACACACTTACAAACAGGCCACGCCACACACCTCGTATGTTTGGTGCACCAACTTTGATGCCTCAATTTTTGTTCTCTAATTTTGACGCTAATTTGGCATTGGCTCAGATTTGATGCAATTCATATTTGATAACTCTATATTTGATGACGTCATCTTTGATGGCACCTATCATCTCAATCGTTCATCTTTGATGTCTAACCATTGACAGTTTAGCTTTGTTGGCTCAGGTATTGATGGTTCTACTTTGATGGTTCCCAATAACCGTAATATCTAGGAGTGTTCTATTAGTGTCATACCATGAGTATTCTATGAGTCGCCAGGTGAGTGCCCAAGTAACGATCATTATTGAGTCTCCAAGTGAGTGCCAATAGAATGCTAAGTGAGTGCCACATAATGCAACTGCGGTCTTAGGTACCCAACTGAGTGCCACCAAACACTTTTCAGCCTCTGAGCCTGAATAGCCTAATGGTGTCTGCCCCTAGGTTATAGGTATAAGGAATCGTTAGATTTGTATATTACAAAGTTGCTAAGATGCTTCTTACATAGAGTTAGTCTTTCTAACACTTATAAGCGCACATATATATATATATATATATATAATATATATATATATATATATATATATATATATATATATATATATATATATATATATATATCTATATATATATATATATATATATATATATATATATATTACCACACACACACACATGCCTAGATACATACACCTACACACCCAGCCATAGACACTTATACACACTCCACACACAGATACACTCCCTTGCGCTTACACACACACACACACACACTCACACACACAGATACACACACCTACACCCCAGCCCTGAACACTTATACACACTTACGCCCCTTATAGATACACTTGCACACACACACTTCCTGCCATGGGCACTATGCACACCTACCTCTTCTCAACCTGCTTATACACACTTGCACTCTACCATAGATACTTACACTCAACCATAGACACTTACATTTACCCATAGATACTTACACTTACACTCACATACATACACACTATGACATATGCGCACTCGCCGCTGAGCCACCACTAGCCCCATACACTTACACGAATGCCGCTTACACTTTCACACACTCGTATTTGATGCCTCAACTTTGATGGCTCAGGTACGATGCCTCAGCACGATACCTCAGCGATGGTTCATCGCGTGACTCATCTTTGATGACGTCATCTTTGATACCACCTATATTGATGATTCATCTTTGATGAAGTCATCTTTGATACCACCTATATTGATGGTTCATCTTTGATGACTCAGATTTATTGATGGTTCAGCTTTGATGGTTCCCAATCCCTGAGCCTAGAATAGCCCTAATATTGGTGTCTACGCCTAGGTTATAAGGTATGAGGAATCGATTGGTGTATGTTATAAGTTGCTAGGATCCTTCCTACTAGGAGTTAGTATTTTTCTAGCCTTTTCTACCCTACCCTACATCATAGAACAACGCTAATATTGATGTCTTCCCCTAGGCCATAAGCGGACCACCAGGACGCAGCATGAGCCCTCCGCGCAAAGACAGTCAACCCCGCACCCGCAGGTGCGACCCGCCGCGTCCCCGCCCGCCGCGTGCGCCCGCAGGCGCAATATTTCCGCGTAACCACCGCCGCGTGCGCACGCGCAATATTTCCCGCGCGAACGAAAATATATACCTACAGTGTTCATTTTTATTTCATACATAAACATTTTTATTAAAAACATTTTTGGCTTTCCTAAAACTGTAACTCATTACAGACCTATTATTATTATTTAACATATTTCATAGTTGTGATATCAATGTAAACTATTCAAAAATTTCTTTTCAAATATACTATGAGTCATTCATTTTACTTCATACTTAAACATTTTTTATTAAAAACATATACATTACAACTTAAAGCAGTAAAATGATAAATCCAATAGCTCAATTGCCTAATCATGAGAATAACCAAGGCTTTGTTTACTGTTTTTACTGTTTACTGCTTTAACTCATATATTTATTAACATTATTTTTCTTTTATATTTTTTACTTAATACTTTTTAATTTATAAATTTTTAAAAATTGTATGTAAGAAGAAAAAAACCAGAGTGTCTGATATATAAACATTTTATTTTACTACAATTGTACGAAATTTTATTAAAAACATATACATTACATACCTTAAAGCAGTAAATCAGTAAATCAATAGAGGTGTTACCTAACACCTAAGGGATTAGTATGCTTTTGTTTTACTGCTTTACTGCTTTAACTCATATGTTTTACTGCTTTAACTCATATATTTATTAATATAACACCTTAACAGTAAATCAGTAAATCAACTTTGCTGTTGCCTAGCAACAAGGGATTAGTAGGCTTTGTTTTACTGCTTTACTGCTTTAACTCATATGTTTTACTGCTTTAACTCATATATTTATTAACATTACATACCTTAAAGCAGTAAATCAGTAAATCAATAACGCTGTTGCCTAGCAACAAAGGGATTAGTAGGCTTTTGTTTTACTGCTTTACTGCTTTAACTCATATGTTTTACTGCTTTAACTCATATGCTTTACTGCTTTAACTCATATATTTATTAACATTATGTTTTCTTTTATATTTTTTATTTTGTTTTAATACTTTTTATTTATTTTATTATTATTTTTATTATTTTATTTTTATTTTTATTATTTTATTTTTATTATTATTATTTTATTTTTATTATTATTTTTATTATTATACTTAGTTTTCTTCCTCTGCCTATTGTTAATACTGAATCGCACACATACACACACACTTACACACACACATACACATACGCACACACACACATGATATCAGGACCTATCTGTTTGAACCCCACATGTCGGGACCGAAACGCTTATAAGCTGACGAACAAGGACCGGCACTCGATCACCGGGACCTTATGACTCGGATTTACACACACGATATAATCGAATAATATCGATACTATTTTGTGTGAATTTCGAGTTGTATTGTCACGGTATAGTAATAACTACTACTACTACTATACTATACTACACTGCTAATAATAATAATAATAATAATATTAATAATAATATAATAATATAATAATAATAATAATAATAATAATAATAATAATGACAATTAGAAGAAATATATCTTAAATAATCCAGAAACTTATAATAAGAAAATTCAAATATATATATATATATATATATATATATATATATATATATATATATATATATATATATTACTCTAATATATATATATCTTATATATAAATATATATATATACTCATATATATATAATATATATAACATATAATAATAATATATATAATATTATATATATAATATATATATATATACTTATATATATATATATATATATATATATATATATATATATATATATATATATATATATAGCATATATATATATATATATAATAACAATAACATATATATATGTATATATCTGCACTGTATATATATATATATGGTCAGCCTCTAGAAGAGACCACAATCCATATCTCAAAACCTACAACAGCTACTGGGAAAAGGAATACATTGCTGGAATGCTTTGGTCTAATTTAATTCTTCAAAAAAAAAAAAAAAAAAAAAAAAAAAAAAAAAAAAAAACAATATCTCAAAAACTACAATAGCTACAGGGAAAAGAAATACATTTTTGAAATCCTGGTGGCCTAGGCCACTTATTGTATATGAAAAAAAAATAATAAAAAAATAATAATATAATTATATATTAATATGATTAGAAAGCCTATTTAGAGATACTTTTACTAAACACTCGTTAAAATAAAAATAGAAAAAAAAGTTTCTTAGTCTTTGCTAAGAGAGAGGAGGGCAATATTGCCAATGTAGAAAATGATGATTGTTGGGTATTATTTCATGGAAATGGATAGTTAGGCAGGAAGAGTCAGTAACTAGGAGACTCTTGGTACAATCAATCAACCGAAAAAGAATAGATGAAGGTTTTTTTTGAAAATTTTATTCAAAACTACGAAAGTCTCTAGGAATTTTTTAAAATTTTACTAGAATAGCTTTAGAATCTTTTGATTATATCCTGGGTATGTTTGAGGGTTCAATCAAAAAGCAAAACACCAACTGGAGAAAAATTTTTCCCCCAAATCAAAGGCTCCTCTTTACTCGCACATAAAGTATTACTTTTATAACTAACAATTTTTTTTTTTAATTTTACCCATGAGAAAGTTTGTTTATTTTTAGTTAATTACAAATTTTTGTCATAGGTACCTTAAGAAGTGTTATATATATATATATATATATATATATATATATATATATATATATATATATATATATATATATATATTTTTTTATTTTTTTTTATTTTTTATATAATAAAAATATATATATATATATATATATATATATATATATATATATATATATATATATATATATATATATATGACCTGTTATGTTTTACGACTCCGTCAGTTTTGATATTTTTTTTGTTTTTTTTAATATATTTCTAGTATATGATCCGAACAATCAATTTAAGTGGTGACGGACATGATTCAAAAATATATAGGACCTGTTACGTTTTACGACTCCGTCAGTTTTTCTTTTTTTTAACTAAAGGAATACCCAAGGGTAAACCGCAAAGATGGCAGGAGTCGGGGTCTCTCGGCCTTCCAGGGAACGACAGGGTATGGAAAACGTCCCCCCTCTGTCCCCGTCGGCTCGAGCCCCTAATTTTTTTTTTTTTTTTTTTTACATTTATGCAATAGGATTTATATGCTGATTCCAAATATGTAATTTTTTTTCTGTAAGTGTCGTTTTATTTTTCGAGATATTTCATTTTTAAAAAAAATTTTGATATAAATGTGATTTTAAAAAATTATTTAAAACTTTGAATCATGTCCGTTACTACTTAAATTCATTGTTAGTATCATATACTAGCAATATGTTAAAAAAAAACAAAAAAACAGACGGAGTCGTAAAACATAACAGGGCCTATGTATATATGCTATATGTAATATATATGGCATAACAGCAACCAATAATATATATAATATATATAATATGTAATATAATATATATATATATATATATATAATATATATATATATATATATATATATATATAAGAGACCTTCAATAAATCATAATTGAGTATACAACAAAGAATATATGAAATAATAATAATGTAAATAATATATTATCGAAGGAATATATATATAATAATAACATATATAATAATTTATGTATTTAAACTTAAATGATATATATCTTTCTTATATTTTGAAGATATATATATATATATAATTGAGTATACAACAAAGAATATGAAATAATAATATGTAAATAACTATATTTATCGAAGGAATATTATCGAAGTGTAATATATATATATATATATATATATATATATATATATATATATATATATAGATACAACTTCTAAGAAGAGCCTGATCCGTAATCAAAGAAGCTACATGACAATGCCAAGAAACAAGAAAATTCTGGAATCCCAACAAAATCTTTATCAAAACTGTAAAAAAAAAAAAAATCAATTAGTCTTTGAAATAATATAATAGCTGTTGGTAAGTATAATATTTTGGAATCCTTGTAAAATTTCAGTTAGGAAAATGTAAAAAAAAAAAACAAAACAAAACAAAATTAAACATTAAAATTGGCTATTTTTTTTGGGGGGAGCTGGGACATAGTATATATATATATATATATATATATATATATATATATATATATATATATATATATATATATATATATATATATATATATATTTTATATAAAAAAATTACATAGAAAGAAGGGGTCTAGAGCCGAGCGGGAACACAGGAGGGGACGTTTTCCATACCCCGTAGAGGGGGAGAACCCCCGCGACACCCAAATACCAAGAGCGGGGTTCAGGACCCTCCCGGAGAGCGGAATTGAATCTACCCGTAGTTCTCCAGGCCGAGAGACCCCAGCTCCACTGCCATCGGTGCGGTACTACCCTTGGGGTATTCTTTAGTATAAAAAAAAAAAGCAAAATTTACTAGAAAGTCTATTTATTTTAACGAGTAACCAATAAAAGGTCTAAATAGGCTTCTAATCAAAATACTTTATTTCTTAAGACTTTGTATTCTTTTTTTTTTGACATTTTTCATCAAAATTTCAGGATTCCAAAAATCTATTCCTTTTCGCTGTAGCTAATGTAGTTTTTTGAGATACTCTCTATATATATATATATATATATATATATATATATATATATATATATATATATATATATATATATATATATATATATATATATATATATATATAAACGTATATATATATAATTTTTTTTTTTTTTGCTTTCGCACTCAAGTGAGATAGCGTTCAGCAATACCGGCGTTTCCTTCCGTATTAGCAATTTTAGATATGGACCAATAACTCTTCAGGCTGAGCATAGTTATATAACCGTATAGCTTAGATATCTATCGAGGGTGTACCGGAGCTGAAATTTTCGGTTCCGGCCGGAATTAGCCGGAATCACAAAAAAATTTTGGCCGGAATTCCGGCCAGAATTTGACATTCTTATGAACTTTTCTTTAACTATAAAGAAATGTAAAAAAATAATTCTATATAACTTTCAATATATAAATATATATATATATATATATATATATATATATATATATATATATATATATATATATATATATATATATATATATATCTATCTCCTCTCTCTCTCTCTATTTCTCTATATACTCTTTTTCTATATATATATAATATATATATATATATATATATATATATATATATATATATATTCATTAACATATTTTGATAAAGATTTTATTCATTAATTGATTACAGATTTGTCATAATAATAACCTCACAAAATTGTTTTAAAATGCCATCATTCGTAAAAAGATTTTTTATTATTAATAATGTTACAAAATCTATAATAGAGTGTAAAATATGCCACAAAAAAATAAAACTATATATAGGTAGTTCACCAAACTTAATACAACACCACTTCATAAACATATGGAAAATCATCACCAAGGGAATATCTGGAAGTCAAAAATTTAGATAGTAAAAGGGAGAATCCTGTATTTTCTAGAACACTGGACACCCCAAAATAGCGAAAGATCGAAGCCATGGGCTCTGAAGTGGTGCGAAGGAAAATTTCTTCCCAAAATTTGTCATATCAGACCCCAAATCTGAACAATTCTTCAGTAATAAAAGTGAGTGACCTGAGGAAAATTATTCCCCCCAAAATCACTGAAAAGCAGGGACTCATAGAACTTGTTGCCCATCTTCAACCAAAATATCTTATTTCTAGTAGAAAATATTTTTTGTAGAGAGATGATGTTACCAACTTCATACAGTAAATTGAGATCAGCAGTATTCGAGAAGTTATCTAAGGCTGATCAGATATCATTTACTACAGATATATGGATAGCTAAATATTCAAACGAGTCATTTATTTCTTTAACTACTCACTGGCTTACGAGCCAGTTTGAAAAATTGGACTATGTATTCCATTGCAATATATATATATATATATATATATATATATATATATATATATATATATATATATATATATATATATATATATATATATATATATATATATGCTGCTCACTATATATATATATATATATATATACTGTATATATATATATATATATATATTTAATTTACCATTTTAAACTTGAATTTATGAGTATCTTATTATCCTATATTTTGAGATATTTGAGTAAACTTTATTTCAATAATACTGTAGGTATGTAATAATACACTGTGTATGAATAATGGGTTATTAAAAGATGGGCTATGGGTAATGTAAAATAAATCCCTTCCAACAAATTTTTAGTGTTATCAAGTACGACAATAATTCGGTTCCGGCCGAATTTTGCAAAAATCCGGCCGGAACGGAACGGAAAAATGTCAAATTCCGGCCCGGAATTCCACGATGGACAAAAATTCCAGTACACCTCCTAATATATATATATATATATATATATATATATATATATATATATATATATATATATAATATATATATATATATATATATATATATATATATATATATATATATATATATATATATATATATATATATATATATATATATATATATATATATATATATATATAAAAACTATATATATATATATATATATATATATATATATATATATATATAGGTCAGCCTCCAGAAAGCAACATGCACGTAACAAAAAAACCATAACAGGTACAGGAAAATAAATAACATTTTATTAATCAGGAGACATTTTTACCAATGAAATTTGAAAAAAAATAAATAAAAATAACGCTTTTGACAAATTTAAAATAGTTCAAAATGTTGAAAAACTTGTATGATATTACCGTTTTCTGAGAATTCCAAGAAACTCGCTACTCGAGTGAGCAGCAGCAAAGGTGCCAAATGTTGAATTTTTTCTTTTTTAACTAAAGCAAATCCCACGGGTAAACAAGAACGATAGCAAGAGTCGGGGTTTCTCGGGCTACCCGGGGACGACCTCTGTCCCCCCTCTGTCCCTCCGTAGGAAAAAATAATATTTTCTCCAAAGCGTAAACTTAAAATACTATTTGGCAACTTATGCCCTCGGGAAGTAATGTACGGATTCAAGGTCATTCACACCGAAGCTTGCTCGATCTAAAATTATAATAGTATATAAGGTGGTATTAATAAATATTAGAATAAAATATTTTTTTTTTTTAAGTTTCATCGATGAAATTGCTTGCTAAAATCAAAAATGTTATTTTTTTTCCTGTAGCTGTTATAATTTTTTAGTTACATGCATGTCTTTCTGGAGGCTAACCATATATATGTATGTATGTATATATATGTAACATATATATATATATCATATATATATATATATATATATATATAATATATTCAAATAATAATATAAATATATGTATATATGTATATATATATCATATATATATATATCCTCTTAAATAACTATTATGTAATATAATATAATAATATATATATATATATATATATATATATATAAATATATATATATAATATATATAATAATATATATATAATAATAATAATAATAATATATATATATATATATATATATATAATATATATATATATATATATATATATATATATATATATATATATATGCTAACTAATATAATAACAATATATATAACTTTCTTTAATCTTTCACAACTATATCATCCCAAAAATTAAGGATAAAGAGTGCGTAACGAGCATCGGAAAAGAAAAGCAGTAGAAGAACATGACAAAAGTCGAAAAGAAAGCCCAGCCTTACAGCCCCCTCAGTACCATTAATTAGTAGATCGTCAATGTAAGGGTTCATCCCTTGGCCCAGGTGGGACACAACCATACCCCATCACAATCCCCCGCCATTCACTCCTATTATGCACCTTTATTCTCGTATCTGCCAAACTCACATTTCTCTCCTTCCAGACATTCGTTCACCGACTCAAATCCACTTTCTCTTCGGTCTCCCAACCGATCTTTCCCAACACACTCGCCACTATGCATCGCTTAACCAACCGACTATCATTCATTCTTTCCACATGACCAAACATCTCAACATTCTTTCATTTATTCTCTCATTTACCCACTTTCCATACAACTCTCTAATACGTTCATTCACTCATTTTTATCAATTCTTCTTACACCTAGCATGCCCCTAGATTGTCCATCTGAACACAGAACTTTAGATCTATTTCTTATTCAGACCATAGTTTCACTACTATACATTAACCTCATGTAAGACCCTAGCGCACTCAAGACTTAATCCCTTTACATTCACCAACGATTTAATTGCACCAGCAACCTTTCTGCCATTCACAACTTTCCTACTACACTCTGCATCATCCGTTCCCTTCTCATCCAACACATACCCTAAATATTTAAACTCAGACACTTGTTCCAGCTGCTCACCATCTAACATAACTTCACACTGAGGACTGTCCTCACTCACAACCATAACCTTACTCTTATCTACGTTTACTTTCAAACCCCTCCTTTCACACACCCTGATAAATCTCTCTACCAATCCTCTCAAACTCTCTTTGAATTCGCCACACAAGAAACCAAATCCATCCGCATATAATAGGTAGGGCACCCTCCACTCATCTCCATTCTCCATCATTCTAACACCATTTCCTGCCATCCCCACCTCGAATTCTTTCATAATCCCATCCATATACAAATTGAATAACCAAGGAGACATAACACAACCCTGTCTCACTCCGCTATTAATCCTAAACCAATCACCATTGACACCATTTATTCTTACACACGCTTCACTATCGTCATACATACTTTTGATTCCATTCAAGCATACCACCAACACCATATATCTACCTGTACTGAGTTCCCTATTAACTCTATCATGCGCCTGTTGCAAATCCATAAAACTAAATACAATTTATTCTTCTTCTCCCTCATTTTTCAATCATTTGTTTCAATGCAAGATTTGATTGACACATCTTCTACCACTCCTAAAGACACCTTGTTCTTCACCAATCCGTCCTTCAGTCACTCGACGCTCTTTCATAAACACCATATACTACAAGCACTCAATAAACTAATTCCTATAATTACTACAGTCACTTACATCTCCCTTACCTTATATAAAAATTGTGTACTACTCCTCAATCCCTCGGAACTATACCCTCCATAAGCTTTGTTACACAACTTTCAAATCCAATCAATCACCATCTCCCTCCGTTCTTGATCATTTCACCAACATTTCATCTATATCTGCAGATTTATCTTTCTTCAACTTTTTCTCACTCTACCATTACCTCCTCCTTACTAATTACCTTATCCCCAAAATATCTATTCCTTTTGCACCATCAAACCCACACACATTCACTATCCCCTTTATTACTACCAATGTTATACACATTTTCGAAGTGTTTCTTCCACCTCTTCTCACATCCATTTCATCAGTTACAGAAAGACACCATCCTTATTCATTATTCTAAACAGATTTCCCTTATTCTCATTCTTAGCCTTTCGCGCTTCCTTCCAGAAAGAGGTTCTATTCCCATGCTTAAGTCCCCATTCATCTCCTTCAAACTGTATATTTACATCTTTTTTTCTCCTACGTATGCACTTTTTAGTATTTTCCTTTTCTCCTTATATAATTCCAAACATCTTTCTTTTAAACTTCATATATATATATATATATATATATATATATATATATATATATATATATATATATATATATATATATATATATATATATATATATATATATATATATATATATATATATATATATATATATCTTTTATAATATTTTTATCCTAGCTTGGACTTTTCGCCCTGTGTCAGTTGGTCTGCATCTTCTTCTGGCCCGAAACTCTTAACCCTAGAGCACTCTAGAGAACCATTTCTCCGAGCAATGGTTTCCAACGCCAGTCCTAGAGTTAAACACTCTCAGGTAGGGTTTTTGCTCTTTCAGTAGAACTAGCATCTTCTTCTTCCATTAGGCCTCAAAATTCGTTCTCCCAGAACTCTTCAGAGGATCGTGTTTCTAGGTTGTGCCAGTGGGATGAGAAGGAGGAGGAGGAGGAGGAGGAGGAGGAGGAGGAGGACAATAACAATGACTAATTAGTAATTACAATTAGGTTAGGTATATATATATATATATATATATATATATATATAACAAATGTCCAAATTAAATGAAATTATATATATATATATATATATATCTTCTTTCTTTATATATATATAACTATCTTCTCTATTACTATATCTATATCTCTTCTTAATCCAAATTAAATGAAATTATTTTTATTTGCCAAACTATTTTTGTACATATCTAAGACTAATACATGCCTTAGTATATTGTACATTGTTTTTAAAATTTAGGGATTAAAAACAAAAAAATCTTAGGGTTTGTAGTCCTCTAATTGCGGAATTGTGGAATTGCGGAATTAAATTGCGGAATGATTTAGGCATTCCGCTAACTGCAATTCCGAAACTTTTTCAAATTATCGCAATCGCAATTCCGCAATTTTTTTTGGTAGTCCGCAATTGCGGAATTGCGGAACGCCCACCTCTGATATATATATATATATATATATATATATAACATATACTATATATATATCTATATATATATATATATATATATATATAGCATATATAACGTAGAGAATGCGGACTTAAATTGCGGAACGCCCATCTAGATATATATATATATATATATATATATATTGGTTGTCACTCACATTGACATCTACAATGTATTTAGATGTCCCCAAGACTTATGACTTGGGAGCATGTTTACCATTCACCCAACCTCTAAGTAGTTTATTTCAATTCTGTCTGACTATTACTCTGGTAATCTTACATCGGTATGATATAGTGTGAAGCATGGAATGACACAAAGGGGAACTTCACAAATATTACATGAATAAACTGTTTTTCTAACTTTCTTTTGAAGAGCACAGTATTTACATCTTCTTTGGCGATTTTTTATTTCATCATTATCTTCGATGTGCTTAGAAAAGTGTCTACCTGTTAGACAGCATGGGTTTTCTCCTAAAGTAATTGCAGATCTTTTGCGCGACCAATAAACTTTCTCAGAGTGTTTTTTCAATATCTCACCTATTAGTTGTAATTTAAATTCCAGGAGTGTTTTCTTATTATTTTTTTTGTATGTACAGTGGCAGTTTTGAATGCATATTTCGACAATTCTAAAAAAAATAACTTTTTGTAATATTTTTTTAGTCCTTTTCGTATCATGGAAGCTGCAGATGTAATCTGATCCATTAAATCTACACTAGCCATATGATCTTTTTTATACTTTATGCATAGAGTAGGTTTAAGACATTCTTTACCAGCTACAATAACACGCTCCATAGAGCTATCACAGAGTGTGCTTAGCATGTTAACGTATTTTTGATCCCTCCATTTTAAGATGCATGATTTTTCAAAAGAATTGCTCATAATTTTCTCCTTTTTTGAGCTTCTTACTGCACACCAGTGGTGACAATCCTTTTCTGTTAAATCGAACAGTGCCACCTGCATCAGTGGCTCTTGAAGTCAAAATTTTGAATAATTCGGGGGATGCATAAAAATTGTTCATTCCTATACAATATCCTTTATCGATGAGAGGTTCACATAAATTAAGAACAATTTTAGTAGACTTTGTCAGGTCATTCGGTAGGCCTGGAATACCACATGGATACTGAGTCTCCTTTCCTGTATATACCGCAATATTCCACACATATCCAGATTTAGCTTCGGCAAGTATGAAGCTCTTCATACCAAATCACGCTCGTTTTAAGGAAATATTCTCTTCCATCGTAGTCTTCCTTTCCATTGAAGGAAGAGCTTTGTCAATTGATATATTTTGTTCAGGGATATAATTTGTTTTAAATTTACTCACAAAGAGTTCCAGAATTTTTATAAACTTATACTGTGGATCATTTGAGTTTTCTTCAGACGAAAAATGTAAATATTTGAGAATTATCTTAAACCTATCTCTAGCAATTATTGTTCCAAAAATAAGAGTATGCAAAAGAGAATTTGTTGAATGGTAAAAATCTATATTAGGTTTCTGTATGATTCCTTGAAGAATAACTAGAGCAATAAACACCCTTATCTCCTCTTCATTTGTAAGCTTCCACAGAAGGTCACGACTTTTCCTTCTCATTTTTCCTGACCTACGTTTTTCTTCGATTACCTTTTCAGCATATTTGTTTGTCTCTTCAACTATAGTACAAATAATGTACCCTTCAAAGAACGATTAAAAAATCATTATAGGACTTTTTAGGTTCTTCTAAATGCATTTTGACACCAGAATTAGAAGAAAAAGGATAAAGACTTATGTCCACCAGAACAGAATCAGACCACTGGAAATCAACTTCGTCATCTTCGCTATCAGATATCAATGGTATAGAATCATTATCATTATCAAAGTGATCATCATCACTAGGATCACTTTCACTATCCGACTTTTCAGATTCATCACACTCAATATCACTAAGAAATTCATCGTCAAGATCTAACTCACGAATGACCTTTGATAATTACCTTGCAGTTAAGGGCCTATTATTATTTGCCGTTATTACAAGTACATATAATAAAGCCTATATATATATAAATATATATATATATATATATATATATATATATATATATATATAATATATATATATATATATATATAACTATATATATATATATATATATATATATATATATATATATATATATATATATATATATATATATATATGGTCCTTCTAAAAGAGCCACAATCCATATCTCAAAAATACAACAGCTACCGGGAAAAGGAATACTTGCTGAATGCTGGTCCAATTTTAGTGCGGAAAATAACCAAAAAAAAAAATAAATAAAAAAAATAAAAAAAAAATATATCTCAAAAAAAAACTACAATAGCTACAGCGAAAAGGAATACATTTTTGGAATCCTGTAAAATTTTGGATACGAAAATGTAAAAAAAAATAAAAAAATAAAAAAATTATTGTTAATAATTATAGTAATATGATTAAAAAGCCTATTTTAGAGACCTTTTTATTGGTTACTCGTTAAAATAAATAGACTTTCTATTAAATCTGGCTTTTTTCTAAAGAATACCCAAGGGTATACCGCACCGATGGCAGGAGTCAGGGTCTCTCGGCCTTCCGGGAACTACGGGGTAAGACTAATTCCCCCCTCCGGGAGGGTCTCCGGAACCCCGCTCTTTGGTATTTGGGTGTTGCGGGGTTCCTCCACCCTACGGTATGATAATATCCCCCTGTGTTTCCCCGATCGGCTCCAACTAAATTGCCGTGTAATACCTTTACAAATAATATATTTATATATGCCTATGTCCACAGCACCCCACAAAAAAATAATAATTATTATGTTTGATTTTTATCTCTTTTATTATTTACATTTTCATATATTATTTTTATTAAGATACCCATTATGTATTTCATTTACCTGTAGCTTTGGACTTTTCCGAGTCTTACTTTTTATTTTTCCTCTCCCATTTCCTATGAAAGACTTTGACCTGGATTCGAGCAATGTCTTCCTTTCCCTAGTCTTAATCAAGCTATGGATTATTCTTTCAAGCTTTTATGTATTATTATTTATATATATATTGCTCCAACGTTTATATATATATATCTTTATCTATATATATATATATATATATATGCTACTTTAACTCAATATATATATATATATATATATGCTATATATTAGTGATGGGACGATTATGAAATTTTTGACGATGACGATGACGATGACGATTAGAGCAAATTTTGCCGATGACGATGAGATGACGATGACGATTAATTGAAAAAATCTATTTTAAAAATTTCTCTCTCTCTCTCTCTCTCTCTCTCTCTCTCTCTCTCTCTCTCTCTCTCTCTCTCTCTCTCTCTCTCTCTCTCTCTCTCTCTCTCTAAATATATATATATATATATATATATATATATATATATATACTATATATCATATATATATATATATATACTTTTCTTTCGCTAAAATATACACACAAATATATATATATATAACCTTTTATAGAAATATCAGGTATCGCATATATATATATAGATAATCCTTTTGGTAGGAGGGAGAGAGGTTCAACCTCCCGAAATTATTTTAGCGATCAAATAATAATAATAATAATAATAATAATAATAATAATAATAATAATAATAATAATAATAATAATAATAATAATAATAATAATAATAATAATAATAACAATAATAATAGTGACAATCACAAACGCATTAACAACAACAACAACAACAACAACAACAACAACAACAACAACAACAGCAACAACAACAACAACAACAACAACAACAACAACAATAATAATAATAATAATAAATAATAATAATAATAATAATAATAATAATAATAATAATAATAATAATAATAATAATAATAATAATAATAATAATAATAATAATAATATATACAAAAATAAAATAAAAATAATAATAATAATAATAATAATAATAATAATAATAATAATAATAATAATAATAATATTAATAATATTAATAATATTAATAATATTAATAATAATAATATTAATAATATTAATAATATTAATAATATTAATATTAATAATAATAATAATAATAATAATATATTTATATATAATAAAAATTTAATAATAATAATATATGTGAAAATGAAAGTATTTATTAATGGACATGATGAGACATGTTTGTGGTCGGTAACGATTTCTTAGGGTCAAGTGGCTGTTTCTCATACATGTATAAAATATTTAGACCAAGGACTTAAATGTAGGTTTCCAAGTTTGCAGATGATAGCAAATTAGCTACCTCCTCAAACAGGATTAATGATGGATGCATGAAGATTTAAAGATAAGGAGGGAGCTGTAATCGTTGATGGGATGAGCAGGTTCATTCCTTCTTCAGCTAAATTTTTCTTTCCTCATTCATTCCTTCTAAAACTAAATCTTTCTTTCCTCATAATCCATTGTTCGATCGTGTTTATTCTCTGGCTATTTAGGCTTGAGACAGTGCCTATCGGGTGTGGAAAAATTCTCGTTCTCCTATCACTCTTGCTAATTTTCATTCAGCTAGAAATAGTTGCAGGGATACTCTTCGACGAGCAAAGCTTGCTTTCATCAAAGGAAAGTGCCCTAACCTCCTTGGTTCTCCTACTGACAAATCTTTCATCTCTAGCAACTTCTGTAAATCTGCCTTTCCTCCTCTTATTCGATCTGATCATTGTGTTGCTAATTCTCCAACTGAAACTTCGGCCCCTCGCTCAACTATATTCTCTATGTCTCTAATACTAGCACTTTCCCTCCCTCAGTGTTGGAAACTCTCACATGTCCAACCTATTCCGGAACTGCTCTGATCATTCTAACTATCGCCCTGTGGCTCTCACTTGTATTCTATCAAGATCTTTGAAATCCTTCTCAACTCACTTCTTAGATCATCGGAAACTCACTCCGATCGCCAATTTGCCCGAGGTCTACTGGCGATATACTATCCTATCTAACCGATTTATGGTTTTCGCTCTTAAGAACTA
>JABUQX010140757.1:0-12500 GCA_015478945.1 Trachelipus rathkii
TCGGTGGCTGCTTCGTTCCAGTTCCAGATTGGGTGTTTTAACCGTTTTCGCATTTATCGTGAAACGCGCCGCGTTTTCGTGCGCCCGCTTCATTAATATTAATATTATTGTATTAATATTAATATTAATAATGTATTATTAATATTAACTCAAAGAAAATGTAATATTAATACTAGTTACTGTTAATATTAAAATTAATTTAAAATATTAGTATTAATTTTAAAATTAATATTAATAATATTTGTATTAGGCATTATGTGTGAGTGTAATATTAAGATTATGTGTAAGATTAAAGTGTCATATTAAGTTAATATTAATATTATTAATATTATTATTATGTAATATTATTATATATTATTGAAAACTGAAATGAAGAAATAAAAACCCTATTCGAAAACGAGAGAGAGAGAGAGATTCAAATTTCTTCCAAAGTAATAAAAGAAAAGTAAATTGATAAAGAATGAAATAAAAGTAACATTAAAAGAAATAAATACTTTAATAAAAAGAAGAAAAAAACAGAAATAAAATGAAAAAGACAAATGGGGGGAAAAAAAATATTATCTTTGTCGTGATTCAATTTCGGGCCTTTTTTTGTTATTTTTTTTTCAAATTTCCTCTGAAAATTTGCAAAAATTTGCTTGCTAAAATATTTGCTTTAATCGCTGATATATATATATAATAAATATATATGTATATATATGTATATGTATGTATATATGTATATGTATGTATGTGTATGTAATATTGGGCTTGAATAAATGAATTTGTAAATGTATGTATGTAATAATAATAATATGTATGTATGTATGTGAACATTTGCATGCATATGTGTATGTGTAATCCATATATATATATATATATATATATATATATATATATATAATATATATATATATATATATATATATATATATATATATATATATATATATATATATATATATATATATATATATATAATAAAATATATATATATATATATATATATATATATATATATATATTATATATATATATATATATAATGTATAGGGGTAAGAGCAAACTAATTATTCGACCAAGTCTTTGAAATTATTTTACGGAAGAAAAAACTTGAGTATACCTTAAAATCTTTGTGGTATGTTTGAAATTTTTATCTTAGTAAAATGTTGAAATTTGCCATTGATATAAAATAATTTCATATTTAGTTTCATAATTTCATATAAAGAATATGAAATTTCGATCGTTGAGTTGCTTATTTTTGTTCTAGAAAATTTTCTTGATTCAAAACATATAAAAATCATATTGTACCCACCATGCAAACACAAGATGGACTTTAATAACATTATAGTTTAATTTTTATTTTAAGCAAATGATTTGGTTTAAAAATTAGAAAACATATGCTCAAAATTTCAAACTATTCATTTTGTTAAATAAGTTTGAAGAGACAAAAGAATTGACAAAACACATAAATTAAGTTTTGTTGGGGTAAGTTACACTCTCCGATATATATATATATATATATATATATATATATATATATATATATATATATATATATATATATATATATATATATATATATATATATATTATATATGCTCTTTTGTGTGCATATATATGTATATATATGTCTCAACAACAACATAATGGGCGATTTGCTTTTGTGTAATAATAATATGTTCATAGTAAAGAATAACATGTGTATGTAATAATATGTGTGTATATATATATACCTATATATATATATATATATATATATATATATATATATATATATATATAAATTCTTCTGGTGGGCAAAGGCCTAACTAATTCCACCATAATTGAATCATGTTCAATTTAAAGGCCTATATTCCCCGAAACAAAGCATTTTAACTTATATAAGTGAAAGATATTTGGTAAAGTAGATAAGGGAAGTGTGATCTATACTTTATAAGTCGAATAAATGTAATATTGAGCAGACCATAGCGGTTAAGTCTGGGATCAGAGAGTTGCATATAGAAAGGATAAGACTGTGTTGAAAGGCGTGTCACACAGAGCCTTTCTGCTGGAGGAGGTATGGTCTTAAGAGTTATGGAGAGCAGTATCCGCTGTAAAAGGAATAGAATAAAGAGAGTGACGCAAGAGAGGGCATGAAGACTTTTTGAAAGAGAATGGATACAGTTAGTGAGAGTAGGAGAGACGAATGTCTAGACTTCACCTTTTCAAGTAGAGCTGTGTGAGTAGAACCTCTCCCTTTATGTGTGAGGTATACTCCATGCAGGGGCGAACGACACCCATACAAAAGGCAACCAACTGGGTTGGAGTGAAGAAATCTGAATGTGTCTTAGAACACTGAACCTCTTAGAAGCTTGTTTAAAAAGAGAAGTAACACGTGATCTTTCCAATTAAGATCACTTGAAAAAAAACACCTAGAATATTAAGGACAGAAGAAGGTTGGAATTGTGTGTTTTTGAAGAAAATGTTATATTTGCGTGAAAGATTACGTCGAATACAAAAATTGAGGATTTAAGTTTTTGAGGTATTGAAAACAACCTCGTTCTCAATGCACCAATTAGAAATTCTAGTAAGATCAAAGGTTAGTTGCTCCAAGGCAGCTCTCCTAGCGTGAATTATTTGTTGTTTGGAGAAATGTCTGTTAAAATGAATGAAGTAATGAAGAGTAGAGTCATCAGCAAAGGAGTGGATATATTTTGAAGTAGGAGAAAAGATCATTAGCTAAAAGTAGAAAGAGAGATAGGGATAGAACAGAAGTATGAGGAATTTGGTTATTTATAGAATTAAGGAATGAAAGGTGGCCGTCTACAATAGTTACTATAGAACTACTGGAAATGAAATTAGTGAGATGGTAAAGGTAGGTGAAGTGATACCAAAAGAAAGAAGTTTAGAAATCTAAGCTTTGTGCCAGACTCTATCGAAGATTTACCAAAATGTGGAAGGAAGAGAATAAAGAGAAAGAAGGTCACCAGTAGAGCGCTTCTTAAGAAAGCTATACCGGCAATCAGTGATAAGATTAGAAAGATCGAGATATATCCCAAGTCTTGCTGTCAAGAATAACTTTGAAAAGCTTAGAAAGAGCAGAGGTTAATTTGAATGGACAACATTTGGGAGGTTAATATCGATCCCATTTTTAAGTCACAAGTTGAATAAGCAGAATGATAGAATCGGTAAAGTTTACCAGTGCAGGGTGCAAGCTCTGAACCACAAGTTTTCAGAACCACAGGAGGAATGTCATCAGAACCCTACATCTTCTTACTGTTTAGCTCAGAGAGAATATAAATAACTTCTTTAGGAAAAAATACAATTTTAAGCATAAATAAGTTCGGAGGGAGGTTGAGAAGAAAGAATAACTTCCGAATCATCTAAGGTGGAATTAGAAGCAGAGGTCTGAGCAAAGTATTCAGCTTTAGCGGAGGGTAAAACGGGAATTGTGCCATCGTAAAATACTAGAGGGAGAAAGGGGATGGAGAAAAGCTAGAGTTTACATTTTTTTAAAAATGTCAGAAAGGATGTGAGGAAGAGGAACCAGTAAGATTATTGCATTTTCTACGAAGATTTTGCGTGATTCTGGAGTGAGATAGGTTGCGTGAATATCTGAATTTTGGAGATGACAGTAGTTTTTGAAGGCACCCTCCTTACGAGAATCACTTGTAATGCAGCACACAACGAGGGACCTCTCTCACGTTCGTCTAGTTAGAAACACCTAAGTGCCAAAAACGTTTACTCGCCGTAGGAGGGTCGCTCCTGCAGAAGGCTTGAAGAGTTAGAATAAACAGAGATAAGATGATTGGAGGAACCCAGAGGAGGAAAAAGTTTAATAGAATAAGGAGGAGAAGAGAGGTTAGGAAAGGTCTAGAATTGAGGGTTCATCTCAAAGTCGATCAGGATTACGAGTAGGGAGCTGAACTAATTGGTCGAGGTCATTCTGGATGGAAAAGTGGTATTCAGGTTCACCAACTGTGTCTCGAGAATTGGAGGAAAGCCATTGACGGTGGTGAATGCTGAAATCACCAAGAATAATGATTTCAGAGGAAGGTAGAGGAGAGAGAATGTAAAAATAATAATTTGGAGTCTAAGTAATCAAAGAATATAGGAAAGTCAGCTTAGTTAGGTGACAGATATCCAAAACAAATGAATTTAATAGCAGATTGACAAAAAAGAACTTGAACCATAGGACAGAAAATTTGGAAGACTCTAAATAAGGGACACGAGAACAAACAACATCATTTCGAACATTGCCACAGGAATCGCCTTTAACTGTAAATTGAGGATAGGGACGGTAAGTCAATAGAGTGTGGTTTGCTCTCAGAACGCTCAAGCAAGTAAGTTTGGTTAAGAATAAGAGATGAAGTTTAGAGGAGGATAGGTCACGCTCAACAAAGTGGAAATAAAATTTATAACCGCGAAGAGTGAAGAAATTTATGAAGAAAGAAATCGTGCATCAGACCAGGCCGACAATTTCTTGAAGGTATCAACTCTATTACAACCACCAACATCCAAGAGATGAAAGGGGAAGGGATGGATGAGGGGCTATATTTGAACGTGACATATAGGTTTTCTGAGGGTAATACGGATATGTTCGCGTGCTCGAGATTTGAATAGCCTAGTGGTGGAACCACTATAAGTGCCTACCTCACTGGTCAGAAGGAGCACTGAGAAAATTTCAATCTCACTATACATAAAAACAGCTTTTACTTATTCTTGAATCTCTATACATTAACTAACACAACATACTAAACAACATATTTAACACAATTATATATTTAAAAAAAAAAAATATATATATATCGCATTATTGTATATCCAACTAAATTTTAGTAGTATAACTATCATCCAACTAATCCTTTGATGCTCCTCCTCCCGTAACTCTCTTCCGTTGGTTCTCTTCTTCTTTTTAGTTACCTTCTGGTCTCCCTACCAGCTCGGTCAAAGGTAACTCTATATAATACTCTTTATTGTATTATTTATAATTTTATCACCACTCACGTTCTATGTATTAATCAATGAGAATTAATATAATTGCCTGCCATGCACTTAGGAGAGTATGACTCCCATTGTATCATGGTATTATCATCATCATCATCATCATCATCATCCTCCTTCTGTCATCATCCTCATCACATCATCCTCATCATCATCATCATCATCATTATCATTGTCATTGTCATTATCATTTATCATTTATCATTTATCGTTTTATTTGTCATTTATCATTTATCATTATCATTATCATTATCCATTATCATTATCATTATCATTATCATTGGCATTAGCATTGGCATTGGCATTGGCGGTGGCAGGGGATGATACTGTCCATTGTCCGTTGTCATTTGTCATTCCATTATTCCATTATTCCATTCCATTATTATTCCATTACTTGCCATTGTTATTATTGTTATTATTATTCCATTATTATTATTATTATTATTATTATTCCATTATTCCATTATTCAATATTATTATTCCATTCTTATTATTCCATTATTATTCCATTATTATTATTCCATTATTCCATTATTATTCCATTATTATTATTATTATTATTTATTATTCCATTATTATTATTATTCCATTCCATTATTTATTCCATGTTTCACTGTGTTATATTCAGCATATTAAGAACAGTTTGTCATCCACAAATCTTCCATTTGTTTTGGTTTAATTTTATTAAAACTTCCTTGATTTGTTATTGTTGTTGTTGTTGAGAGGATTGTTGTTGATTGTTGTTGATTATTATTATTATTATTATTATTATTATTATTAAAATTACTATTGTGTCTTATTATTATTATTATTATTTGTTATTATTATTGGACATTTTTCCCCGTTGATGGCCGCTCGATAATTTTTGAAAACTTTATATTTTGCATGGCGTTAATGTTATCCTTGCAAGTTCAAAACCACCGTTCGTTTTGTAGGATTTACTCTAGTTGTAACAGGGTGAGCCAAATGTTTGACCAGGTGGAGCAAAATTTATCATTTAATAGAGGTACATTTTAAGTCTTATCTCCATATTGGTAATTCTTATACCAAATTTCATGAGAGTGATTTGTTAGGGATGCTTTAAAGGTACATTTGGCCTTTCCTGTTTTTTTTTAGGGAAAAATAATATTTCACCATGAGAATGAATCCGAAAATTGTGTTAAAATCGAAGAAATTTCCATTTTCGTGGGTGTATTATTATTAAAAGAAGGAAATAATTTAACGATATAAAATTTTTTGTGATGATATACTAAAGCATGGTTTAACTTAAATCTTATTTGAAGTTTGGTAAATATTTTAAAAAAAATTTACAGGTGTCAAAATCAATTTTTTCGGAAAATCAGTAACTTTGAACCTTAATATCTCTGATGGGGTAAGTGCTAAAAATCTGAAATTTTCATACATTATACTACTACCATAGATGTTCCTTCACCTGCAATATTGACTTTGGTATTTGCTTGTTTTAAAATACCTTCAAAATGCCAAAAAAAAAAAAATTTTTTAAAGTTGTGTTATGGATAGCATCCGTAGGCCTACTCGTAATATAAAAGTACCACTATTTATTAAAGTGTGTAAATGTTATTATTATTATTAGAATTATTAAAATTTTTTGTCATTATTCTTTTTTTCAATTTTTATTTAGCAAAAAACAATGAAATAAAATTTATAATTTTGGAAAATTCACGTCTGGAAAATGTCAATAAAATAGCTTAGACTTGTGTTTTTCTATCAAATTAATACTATAACATTATTAAAATCTACTTAACATTTAAATTATAATTAAAATTAGTTTGGATAAACACAGACGTAATAATATTTAAAGACCGTTTCTCCCCGACGCCACTACAGTTTTCTGAATTTAATTTTGAAAAGGAATTTTAAAAAAAAATTTTAAAAATATTTATTTCGATATTTTATTATTTCATTATTCTATAACATTAAGGAAACTCCAAATGTAAGAAAAAAAAAACTATTAAGAAGTACCAATATTACTTAAAAATATTCCATTCCTCTCTCTCTCTCTCTCTCTCTCTTTCCTCTCTTTCCTTCCTACTCTCTCCTCCTCCTCCTCCTCCTCTTCCTCCTCTTTCTTCCTCCTCTTTCTTTTCATATGTATGTATGTATGTCACATTATGTATGTAATATGTGTGTATGTGTGTGTGTGAATAATAATAATATGTATATATATATATATATATATATATATATATATATATATATATATATATATATATATATATATATATATATATATATATATATATATATAAAAAACATTTACAAAAAAATTTTTTTAATATAAAGAGGCCCGTATATATTTTTTATTTACAATCAACATGGTAAGAGCGACACAAGCACACTTCAAAATCTTAGCTTGCATAACTGAATTAATGTCGCGCTTTACATTAAATATTATTACGTCTGTGTTTGTCCAAACTAATTTTAATTATAATTTAAATGTTAAGTAGATTTTAATAATGTTATATTAATTTGGATAGAAAACACAAATTTAAGTTATAATTTTATTGACATTTCCAAACGTGAATTTTTTCAGAATTATGAAATTTATTTTCATTGTTTTTTGCTAAATAAAAATTGAAAAAAAAGAATTATGACAAAAAATTTTAATAATTTCTAATAATAATAATAATATTTACACACTTTAACAATATAGGTACTTTATATTACGAGTAGGCCTACGTATGCTATCATAACACAACTTAAAAAAAAAAATTTTTTTGGCATTTTTGAATGGCTGTATTTCTTAAAACAAGCAAATACCAAGTCAATATTGCAGGTGAAAGGAACATCTATGGTAGTGTATAATGTGAAAATTTCAGATTTTAGCACTTACCCATCAGAGATATTAGGTTCAAGTTTTGATTTTCAAAAAATTGATTTTGGAGAAAACCCTGGTAATTTTTTAAAATATTTACCAAAAATTTAAATCAGATTTAAGTTAAACCATACTTTGAGTATGTATCATCACACAAATTTTATATCGTTAAATTATTTCCTTCTTAATAATACACCCACGAAAATGGAAATTTCTTCGATTTTAACACAATTTTCAGTTCCATTTTCATGGTGAAATATTATTTTCCCAAAAAAAACAGGAAAGGCCAAATGTACGTTGAAGTATTAACAAATCACTCTCTGTGAAATTTGGTATAAGAATTACCAATATGGAAATATGACTTAAAATGTTCCTCTGTTAAGTGATAGAATTTTGCTCCACCTGGTCCAACATTTTGGATACTTACACCAAATTAAATCTACAAAACTTACACCTTTGTTTTGAATTTGCCAGGGATAACATTAACGCCATGCAAAATATGAAAGTTTTCAAAAATTATCGAACGGCCAACTTCCATTATTTTGGTACGGAAAAATGGATTGAACCCTATTATTATTATTATTATTATTATTATTATTATTATTATTATTATTATTTACTATTATTGTATTATTATTATTATTATTATTATTATTATTATTATTATTATTATTATTATTATTATTATTATTATTATTTTATTATTGTTAATTATTATTATTATTATTATTATTATTATTATTATTATTATTATTATTTTCCATTCTATTTTATTCCATTCCATTCCATTATTATTATTTATTCCATTAAATCCATTATTCCATTATTCCATTATTCCATTATTATTCCATTGATTATTCCATTATTATTCCATTTATTATTCCATTATTATTCCATTATTATTCCATTATTATTATTATTATTCATTCCATTTATTTTATTCCATTCCATTCCATTCCATTCCATTCATTCCTTCCATTTCATTCCATTCATTTACATTTCCTGCATTTCTGCATGCACCTTCAATTCCATTCCATTCCATTCTTGATGTTCGATTTTCATTATTCCATTATTCATTATTTATTATTATTTATTGTCCATTATTGTTATTTCATTTGTTCAATTATTCTCATCTATATATTCCTATGTGTTAATGTTATTATGTAAGCATAGCTATGTATTATTTAATCTGAATAAAGCATTTTGATTTGATTGATTTGGTGTGTATTATTATTATTATTATTGTGTGTATTATTATTATTGTGTGTGTATGTGTTGTGTATTGTTATTGTGTATTATTTATTATTGTTATTGTTATAATTGTGTTATAATTATTATTATTATTATTATTATTATTATTATTATTATTATTATTATTATTATTATTATTATTATTATTATTATTATTATTATTATTATTATTATTATTATTATTATTATTATTATTATTATTATCATTATTGGAAAATAATTACTATATTAAGTTGTTAGCTAGTATTAAATAAAATAATATTTTATATCATTATCATAATTCATTGTTTCAATGAGAGCCAATCCAAAATTGCTTTTTCGTTAAATAAAAGTATTTAGTTCATGTTGAAAATTTATTAGAAGAGATAATATTTTGAAAAAAAATGAAAGAAAAAAAAAATATATACAATATGTCATTAAAGTTTTTAGGTGTTAAATTTGGTCAACTAAATTCGAGTTAAGCATAATAAACACATGGTCTATTTTAATATTATAATTTCAATGTCATTTAATTCTTAATTTTATAATAGTAAGAAACTTCCAAATTGAATTTAATTAGAAGAGAGTTTGTAATTTTCACTCTATATAAAAATCTCAGGAGAAATATTAACTCCATTTGAGTACCTCGTTATTACCATATAAAGAAGAGGCGCATTACCCTTTATTATCATGACGTTATGCTTTTATTCTGTGTTCATTTGAAATAAAAAAACATCGAAATGGTCATAAAGGGAATGACAGGAATACTCTTGAATAAAAGGGTTATTTTTGTATGTTATAACTGTTAATATATATATTTTTATCTCTCTTATGATGGAAAGAATGAAGCCCGGCAGAATTGGTCAGGTCAAATCAGAAATCGATCAATCGAGAGACTATATGGACCGATACACTGCATTTGAAAGTGTTTAAATCATAGGAAGTCGGGAAAATAGAAAAGGAAGTATGTTCCAGAAATTATCTGTAGTTTACCTGTAAAAATGAGCATAACAGTAAGGTCAGTGGTCAGAGAAGTAGTCAGAGAAAAGAATATCGGCAAATCTCACGAAACCCTCCTCAGGGAGGAAGAATACGATTAAGAGAAATATACAACAATTTGAATTCAGAATAGAGATTGGAGAGATCTAGTAAATAGTAAGAGAGTTAATAAGAAAAAAAATCTTTCTATTTTAACCCTTTAAGAAGGACTGTATGGCAGGAGCCATTCAAAATGTGCTCCATACAGGGACGAATAGCGCCACCACACAGAGAAAGCAATTTGTATAATGTTTAAAAATTCTGAAGAAGACTCAGAACACCTATCTTCTTTTAAAAGGTTGATTAGAAAGATAAATTATGTGAACCGTACAAGATGATCAGGAAAGAAGAAATACGAAGAATATTAAGAAAAGAAGTTGAGTGGATACAAGATAAAAGAACTGAGAGGAATTAAAAAGAAAAATGTTTTCTCTGCGCTAATAAGAAATGAGAAAAAAATTAAAGGTTAGTCGCTTCAATTATAATGACGTGACGGAGAAAAGATCATTAATGAAAAGTAGGAAAAAAATATGAGAATAGGAGAGAAACCTGAAGAACGTTATTATTTATACTGCAGATTCAAAGGATGAACTGCGACGATCTATATATATATATATATATATATATATATATATATATATATATATATATATATATATATTTATATAAATCAAACATCAGCATCCGCATCAGCATCCGCGGATATTGAAATCAAACATCCGCTCCGCGGATGCGAATGACATCTGCATCACTAATATATATATATATATATATATATATATATATATATATATATATATATATATATATATATATATATATATACTATATATATATATATATATATATATATATAAGGGTAAGCTAAGCTTTGAGGGTAAGGTTAGCGCTTTCCCTCAAAGGGAGAACATCCCTCGTTGCTTTGTGTTGCTTTCCCTCTAGCATATCTGTATTCTTTCTTAAATAATTGGCCTAAACTGGTTCACAGTATCCTAATACTGCCCTAACATATATATTTTACAGCTTACTTATAACCTCCAGGCTCTTGTAAATGACAGTGAGATTTATTATACATAGCATCTTATTAGCTCAATCCCTTGCTTCGAAACAGATTAGCAACTTTCAAATTACTGCTTATAATGAAAACCAAATGTTTTTCTTATTCGACAGATTCTAGCCAATTGACATTCATATACCGAAGTTGAACCTTTCATTAGAGTAACTAACAAGAAGTTCCTTACACATTTAACTATTAAAACTCATCTTTCACAAATTCCAAAACAAACAAAAAGTTTATAAAGGTCATTTTGAATCTTTTTACATTCATCATTATACCTTACATCTGTGCCTCTGTTCTAAACCATATATATATATATATATATATATATATATATATATATATATATATATATATATATATATATATATATATATATATATATATATATATATATATAAGGAAGAATTTAGGTGATGTGAGCGCACGAGAAAAGGAAGAAAACAAGAATATATAGGATAGATAAAGGATTCAATTGTGTGTTTACAAATATATTTTAGCTGTGTGGAAGATTATTTGGGGATGCTAGATGAACAGATTAAGCCACTAATGCATTGAAGTAACAGTATTTTCTCTGCTCCAGTAAAAATACGAGAGAGATCATAAGTCAGTGGCACTGAGCTCACAATATTACCATTAAATATTTGAGATTCAGTGGACAGTTGTCAATATGAAAATGAAGAATGAATGAAATAATAAATGCATGAATGGATGAGTAATGAAGATTATATTAATGGGCACTAAAGTGCATACTTGAATTGATGAAACGTAGAAAAATATAAAGAGAAAAAATATGACCTTGAGGCTTGAGGGAAGAACAATATGAATTAATTTAAATGACCAATACAGATGCTATAAAACGACTAAACATTTACTAATAATGAATATTGCAAATTGAAATTTAAATACAGAAATACAACTTTGATTATCAAATCTTTCTGTTAGACACTATATATTTAAATCATATGATCTGTCCAGCTAAAAAGCAAATGATTAACCAGAAATGTCGAAACCAGATTCCGAAGAATAAAAGAAAATGAAAAGTAGATCACCATTCGAGTGCTTCATAAATAGACCATAATGGCGGCCTGAGATAAGAATAAAAGTTTGAAGATGGTTCCCATTTTTCAGGTTTAGGAAAGATTCAAATACTTAGGAAAGAACAGAGATTAAAGCAATACATCTAGTTGAAATGGTTCACCCTTTTTCTCCAAATATTGAGCCACAAAGTAGTTGTATACTACTCGAATACATTTCACGCTTAGCCTACAATGCTACGAGAAATATAAATATATATATATATATATATATATATATATATATATATATATATATATATATATATATATATATATATATATATATATATATATA
>JABUQX010140757.1:20000-40000 GCA_015478945.1 Trachelipus rathkii
GAATAAATGCGCTGTGGCTCACTGCTGGTCATCGTGCGCGCGGGTCTCAAAATTGAACGATCCTTAGCAGAAGTTGATACTGCTTGTCTCTCTTCATTTAGAGAGTTGATAGTAGGCCCTATTTCGGCTGGTGTAGGGAATAGTGCAGATCGGGGTCTCCTAGGGATATCCAATATATTATATCTATATAACATCTTCCAAAATGCTTTAATCAGAGGTTTACTTGGGTGTATCCCATCCGACAAAAATCCTCTAGGACCCAGAGTATAAACACAATTAGATGTGTCCATTAATTGATTATACTGTTGACGGTATCTCGGTTCCATAAAGTCCAGAACATCCGAGATAGCAATGGTATGCTTTCGTGTCCATCGGATCTCTGAGTTATGCAAACGCATCAACTGTTTATACACTCTAATGGAATCCTCGTTCAATTCCCGATCCGATGTTCTTGGTAAATCTATTGTATACCATTTTTGCGCCTCAGGTGGTGCAAAGGCCATATGTCTATAATAATTATAATATGGCAAATCCGGGATAGTAGGAAGGACAATGTATACTTTAGCCTCAGGACAGTATCTCTCAATTACTTTTACAAGTTTCTTTACAGGTCCGATAGCATGTTCAGCTCGGAAGTCCAAATTCGGAAGAGAAACTGAGTACGTTCTATTTCCTATTTTCATTTGGGCCAAATTATATGCCATGCGGAATATGGAAAAGACAAAGACATGCGTTGTATCTTCCGCAATTTCGTCGTTGATAACTGTTTGAACATCTTCAAATGTAGGCAGCAAAACTCTCAAGAACTTCACTGCGTGGTTTCCTGGATTATTGATTGATCGATCATAATCGGATTCGAAGTGAGAAATCCAGGAATGGCCCAGAAAAAGAATCTGCAACAGAAATATTATATTCGTTAATACATGGATAATGAGCGGACAATACAAGAGACGTTTTGAGCTTTCCGAAGAAACCCCAAAACCCCACCATATATATCATTTAATCATTTTATCCTACATATATATATATTATTATATATATATATATATATATATATATATATATATATATATATATATATATATATATATATATATATATATATATATATATATATATATATATATATTCTATTTATACAAAATATATATATATATATATATATACTGCTGTCTCCTCTCTAATCTTTATCCTGCATGCATATACATATTAATTTATATATATATATACCGATATTTGCCTTATGTGTCATCAATTCTATTAAGTAATAAAATTTCGATTCTCGATTTCGTTTCGGAACACATGGGGTAAGAAACCAATATCCATCATAATTTTATTATAAAAAATATGCTTTACAAGCTTTACAAAACAAAATAATTAGATTATTATAGATTTTACAAATTAATACAAATTTTTCAGATTACTATACATTTCACAAAAAAATACAGATTTTCTAGATTAATTATACATTTTACAAAATAATACTCATCATTTTCGCATTCCTCTTCTAATATATTTATCTTAATTCTTCAATGATAATTATCTTTATCTTCCATCTGTGCGCCTTCTTCTTTCCAGAATGTGCGGCTGTATCCATGGTACTTCAGAAGATCCTCCTGGGTCTCGCAATCGTGTTCGAGAAGCGATGCCAGTAGCTTCACCAAACACACCATCCACTTGATCTTCTTCCACCATTTGGACGCTGGCTTCTAGGTTTTCATTCTCCCGCTTTACTTGAGGTACCCATCGTACACTTCTTCTTACCGGAACTATAGGAACCGCCATTCTGGGAGTTAACATTTCCATGGAACCCAGATCACCTTCCAACGAATCTCTGTTCGGTTCATGCTGGTCTTCGGGTATTTCCCATGGTTTCATTCCCTCTACTGTCGTTACCGGAGAATTGACAGAATACAATCGTTTCTGAAGGTCTTCACATGACAATCTTCGTGCACTTCTATAGGGAATCATCTGGTTCCTTTGGTCTGTTATATAAATAGGAGTATAGGATAATAAAGAAGGTGAATTTGAAGAAGTAAGAGAGTTAATAATAGGAGAACTAAATAGAGAAGTCTCAGAAAGAGTACCAGGTGAACTTGAAAAATGAGGTGAATGGAAAGTTTCTTGAAAACTAGCATAATGAGAAGCAGGTGAAGTAAACAAGTTGGAGAGGTTATATGAAGAAAGAGTACTATAGATACTAGGAGAATAATTAGGAATAGTAGAGACTTGAGGAACAGTAGATATAGGAAATGTGGGTAGAAAAACAGAAGAAAAGTCACTTACCTTTGTCAAATTATTGATTACCCGTTGATTCAAAAGAAGACTCTCCTCAATGCAACACAACACCACTCTAGAAAGTTTTCTGACTTCTTCGGAGTCAGGAAATCCCAGGAAATCGTCTTCATCTTCATCCGAATCCTCTTCAAAATTGATATCCTGTATTTTAGATGTCATTGATGGTGCTGTGGCCATTGAGGAATCCTCTACAATCTCTTCCGGATGTTCGTCTTCAGGATCTTCGCTCGTATTTAGTTGGTTGGTTAATAATTTATTAAATAAAGGATTTTCTCTTATATATTTAGGGGGAATATACCATTTTTTTAACTGTCTGTGATGCACCCTATAAATTCTTTCGGATTCCAACGATTTTACGATATAAGTTACCTCATTTGGATTCACTTTTATTATTTGTAAAGGTCCCTGATATCGATCCTTAAACTTATTTATAGTTAAATCTCCTGGAAGTTGTATTTTGAGTGCCACCAGTTGATCCATTTTGAAAGGAGAAAAGCTTTCATGTCCCTCCTTCCAATGGTTGTTAAATCCCGTCCAAGGAAGTCGAGGTAAATTATTATGCGCCTCCTGATATAATATCTCAGAGGGGGTCTTTGATGTGGCAGTATGTACCAGATGATTGTAGGTTAGTACAACTTGTGGTAATTGTACATCCCACAAACTAGGATTTTTCAAGGACAGTCGTAAATATTGCAACAATGTACGGTTTACCCTCTCCGTAATTCCGTTTGAAGATGGATTGTACGGAGTTGTATAAATATGTCTGATATTATTTCGTTGTAATAACTCCTCAAATTCGGGACCTTTAAACTCCCTTGCATTATCCGTTAGCAATCGTGAAGGGAGTATCGGCAAATAGGGTAAAATATTCTGTAAGGCCGTTGTTACCAATGTGGTATGTTTTGATCGTATGGGAACCGCTGCTATCCATTTACTAAAATGATCAATAAAGACTAGGGCATAAGTGTTTCCCTTAGCTGATTTCGGTAATTGCAACAAGTCGACGGCGACCAATTCAAAAGGATATCTTGTATGTATCTTAAGAGTTGGTGGAGCGTGATATACATTGGAAACTTTAGCTAGTTGGCATTTATAACATGACATAGATATTTCGTGACAGATATCTTTTAATTTCGGGTGCCAAATATTTTTTTCCAATAATGTATAAAGTTTATTCTGTCCGATATGGACAAATTCATAATGATTAATAATAGCGACTTGTACAGCAAATGAAAACGATACCACATAATGATATTGGTCTTTCCTATTTCGATGGAGGATATGATTATCGACTATTGATAAGAAATTTCTAGCAAATTTAAATAACTTTAAGGGACCTTGAAAGGCTTGATGTTTTAGTAAAGCTCCTTTTAATCTTTTTAATATGGGATCATGTGCCTGACATTGGGCTATATGGTCCATTAATATTTCCACTGAATCTTGTGATGTTCTGATCAGGGAAATATTTCGTATGAATAATAATTTGGTGGGAGGTTTCTTCGTCTTTCTCATAACTTCCTCCCCACCAAATTCCAACCAATATTCCAGTGGCTGTTCATTCTGGTCTATGCCTTGATCTTCGTCAATTGCTTGGTACTCTATTTCATAAAGTTTATTTGATAAGTCTGTTTCGCAGGCATTCATAGATACTGATTCCTCTTCCGAATCAGGGACTCGAGTTCTTCCAGGGACTAATAAGTTGTAGTGGATGCCACTTATACAAAACAAATGACACACTTCTTTATGAGTTGGTTCTCCAAAGTGTAAGGGATGTGTTTTACTGTAATACACAAGAACCCGGATCTTATAAAGGTGAGTAAATCTATGCTGTGAACAAAAGGTAATTGACCAGCATACCTAGTTAGCTGCAGTTGTTTCAGTACTTGATTTGCTTCCTTGGTTCTGCCAGTTGGTAGATGATATTTACTCCTGTTATTTAATAATTCATCCACAACGGCCGCTCTTATCTGGAGATGAGAAGCCGGTTTATCATATAAAAACTGTGAAAAACACTGAAACAATGAGTCTCCACCACCCAACATTTTCACCACTGTAAATCCCTCAGGTGGGTCATTAGCGATCAATTCATTTTCGGGTTCTGTTGGAATTTCAAACGGTGTTCTTGACAATGTGTCTGCAACGATGTTATCTTTACCAGGTACATAAAATAGTTCATAGTCAATATCATTAAGTTCGTCCAAAGTTCTAGCCACCCTTTGATTCACTAAAGGCATGTTTTGCAAAAAAATGGCTTATGATCCGTATATACATGCACTTTGATACCATACAAGAACGGTTTTAGCGATCGTACAGCCCATCGAACGGCTGCAAGTTCTCTCTCCGTGGCACTATAACCACGTTGAGCTTTTGAGAAAACTGTGGAAATGTAAGCTATGGGTTTATTCTCACCGTTTTGAACTTGGCTGAGGCAAGCACCAGCACCTATCCCTGAGGCGTCAGTGTGAAGTAACAACGGAGTAGCTTGCTCAGATCTATCAGGATACGATAAGAAAGGTGGAGATGTTAATAGACTTTTAAGTTTGTCAAATGCTAGTTGGCACTGTTCTGTCCAAGGCACACTTTTCGTGAACTTCAGTAGGTCGAACAGAGGTTTGGCTATTACTGAGCAATTTGGGATATGCCGCCGATAGAAATTGATGAGGCCCATAAACTGTCTAACCTGTTTTGCCGTTCTTGGAGGGGGATACTTCGTAATACCTTCAATATTCTTCTGTAGTGGTTTTAACCCCTTTTCTGAAATCATGTGGCCTAAAAATTTCACTTCGGTTCTTAACAAATAACTTTTCGAGGGTTTTAACTTGAGCCCAGCCACTCTAAATGCTTTAAGGACCTCTTCCAAGATAGAGAGATGTTTCTCGAAACTGTTGCTAATTATCAGGACGTCATCCAGATAAATCATCACTTCACTCCATGAGATGTGACATAAAGCCAATCTCATTAACCTCTGAAATGTAGCAGGTCCGTTCATGAGGCCAAAAGGCATCCGGAGGAACTCCCAATGGCCCAAAGGTGTTGAAAACGCAGTTTTCTCGATACTATCCTTCTCCATCTCGATCTGATAATACCCCTTTATCAGGTCAATAGTGGAAAAATAATGCATACCTTGCAAATTGAACAATGTATCGGTTAAATTAGGAATGGGAAATGAATCTTTTTTAGTGATAGAATTCAACTTACGATAATCTATACAGAGTCTCATGGCACCGTCAGGCTTACGAATAGGGACCACTGGTGCAGAATATGGAGAACAGGATCTTCTAATAATTCCCTCGGCCTCTAACTTATGACAAACTTCTTCCACTTCATACAATATGGGTCCTTGTAAACGCCTAACGGACTCATTCACTGGATCTTCGATAAACGTGTTTATAGCATGCTTGAGAAGGCTGGTACATCCAACATCTGCATCTCCCAAACTAAGAACTCGCGGATATTTGATTAAAAGCTGCACAACTTGGTCTATTTGATGTTCTGATAATTCTGTTTTATCTAATTCAAACGCCGTCCTTAAATTTTCGAGCGTCCAATCCTCATAAGTTTCTTGGGGCTTCTGAGTGATTTCCACCGCGTTTACGATACCACAAATAAAGTCTTTCGTAGGATGTATCTGGTGTAAAATAGTATACGTACCAAGGGTATATCCTTGTTTTAAAGTGATTGGTTTGTCAAAAGGATTGAAACAGTATAGATAATCACTGGAGTCCCTTGTATAAGGGATAACTGCTTCATCAATTATACATTGATTATTTGGGTTTGGTGTGAATAATAACAACGAATTTTTTTCTATTAACGGACCATATGTGGTAACCATAACCCGAGCACAATCACGGGACTTAATTACTACGTCCTTACTTATTAAAGCAAACTCTTCCACCTTGTTTCCCGGACATAATCGCATATCTTTAGTTATTACTGTTATGATATTATTTTTTTCGTTATTTCTTTTAATTAATTCTTTTGTGGACAAATCTGGCAATAAATTGTCTTTTCTTAGCAAATTGTATCCAAAGATGACGTCATAACCTGTCAATTGTTCATCCACGACCACAAAATTATTGGGAGAGGTTGAAAATTCCTTAGAAAGTTTCAATTGGAGAGTTATTTCCCCCAAGACAGGAAAAACCACCTTACCTATACCACTAACACCTGTATATGGAGTGGCTCTCAAAGGAAACTTGTCTTTATTCAATAATTGATACGTGGTATTTGTAATTAAACTCAGAGAAGCACCAGTATCCACCAATGCCTGTAATGGGGTGTCAACGTCACAACCCTCAATTCCTACTCCTATCACTAAAGCATCCTCTGGAGGATTCTGTATATACCTTACCTGAATTATAGAATCTGAAAAAGAAGGGATTTGGGGATTTAGAGATGAGGTTTGTTCCTCATTGTCTTGTAAGGAGGTTTGTACCTCAATTTCATGGGAGGAGGTTACTACCTCAATATCATCATAGGAAGTTTGTACCTCCATTTCCTTTGATGATGTTTTGTTGGACATCTTTAACAAATTCACAACTGTAGCAAGATCTAATTCAGTTTGTGATCCCACACTTTCACTTAAAGTATTGACTTGTTCATTAAAAGGTGGTGCGGAAGCCACACTCAGTTCTAGTTTAGTTATGGATTCAATTTCCTTCACCTGATTATTTTCACCGGGCAATTGTGACCCTACAATTACCGTGGTCGTTTCTTGTTTTATATCTTTTTGCCCTGAACGTTGAGGTTTTGGACTCATTGATGCCATCGATTTAGGTTTACACGGTTGATCCAAGGCCCAAGATACATTTTGATGCTTCTCCACTTCTACTTCGGGCTCTGTGGGCGGGCCACTGACCACAGAGCACTCTCGTTTCCCCTCTGTTGGGGTATATTTTCTGAAAATCGTTGCGGACAATCGATCCCCAAATGACCATCCTGACGACAGACAGGACATTCTTGATTTTCTGAACCCAGTTGTTTCTTCTGGCTTCGTTGTGGGCAGTCCTGCACAACATGTCCCTCCGTCTCACAACGGATACATTTGTTTTTCTGTACATAACAGTCATCCGCCATGTGTCCCCGTTTTCCACAAAATCGGCACTGGGGTCTTAATGGACAATCCCGTACCACATGGCCAGGTTTCTTACAATAATTACACCTCTGTGGTGATCCTGGTGATTGAAAATTACTCTTAGGATTTCTACCCCTTTCTTGTGCAGTTATATTTGGTTGTGGTCCAGGAGGACCCTTAGATGGATGGACTCCCGGAGGCTGTGCAAATTGTGACAGATTTTGTACATAAGTCGGGTTAGTCGGAGGACCCGAATATCTTGAGAAATATCCAGAAGATTGAGGGAACTGTGACCCACCACTGGATCCATCATATCCTGGATAGGTTAATGCAGGATAAGGCCATACTGGCCCAACCGACGGGAGAGCTGGAACAGTATATTGAGTTGATTGATAAGAATTAGAAGGGACTACAGGTGTCAAGTCTATAATCTCCGGCTGATTAATCAAGGGAGGTTTAGTGTTTGGTAGCGACTCCATTCCATTATTAGTCTTATCTGCTACTTGTTTACGTGTATAATTGTCGTCTATTAACTTTACTAACCCTTCCCAAGAAAGACTAACACCTCCCAAGGCCAACTCACAAACCACCGTGAGAGAATTTACTTGATCTTGCACGGATTGTGGTAGACTTTTTACTAGTTTCTCCCTTACAACCTTCATGGAACTCACATCTGATCCCGGAAAAGCTTTTTCGGCCAATCCTAGTAAACGTAACGCATATAGTGGTATTGTTTCTGTTGACAATATTTGCGCATCCGTAAAAGCGCTCAAGTCACACTTTGTTTGTTTTCTCAGATGCTCACCAAACCAGTCCATTAATTCCTTCTTTATCATTGCATAGCTTGCATTTGATTTCATTAGTACATCGTACACTTGTTTAATTGCTCCCTCCAGATGCAATCCCAAATAGGTACGCCACCCGTCAACAGGAGAACTCGGGTATGTTGCCAAGGCATATTCTTCAAATCTATTCATGAATTGTGGTAGAGGTTCTCCATTCTCCAAACAATACTTACCAACAGGTATCATTTTTCTGGATTTTATTTGCTGTTGGTCTGTCATCATTTTCATCATCTGCGTCATAGTATCCAATGTTCTCTGATTCTGTTCCAAAATTCGCAACAACAAAACATTATTTTCAGGCTCTTGAGCAGATGAATTCTGCATTGGCGGTTGTTGTGGAAAATTCCCCACAGACAATGGAGGACCTTGCTGGCTAGGTGCAAATGGAGCCGATGGAATGGGTTGTTGATATACATTTAGGCCAGGCTGCATACCACCAAAATAAGGTCGTGCCACAGCAATGCTTCCCGGCAAATTTAACGTAGACACTGTGACCGTCACAGGAGGAGACATCGTAAAAGAGGAGGGTACTGAGCCTATCGAATGTGCTGGACCGACGTTCAACACCTCCGAAGACTCAGTAATTTCGAAAGAAGATGTTATAGAAACGAATCCCTCAGATGTCATCAAGTTCGTTGGTTGGTTAGCCATCAAACTTGATGAATCCGAGGTGGTAAACGTTGGTAAATTCAAATTATCGACCGTCGCTTTCGTATCGTCACTCGCGCCGTTTGCTACAACGTTCTTGTTATCGGCCATTTCGAATACTTTATGTAATGTAGATGTTGTAAAGATAGAATAATAGAATACTTGGATTTTGGGTACCTAACAAACTACAAACACCGTGTTTATGGGTGTAATTTTGAAATGTTAATAACTTTAGAGATAACTGAATAGTGAATCAATAAATCTTAATTCGAACTGCTGGACACTACGGAAACACTTAACAGAAAACCGAAACCAAAAGAAGACTTGAAGAAAAATAAGAAAGGCAGCAGACACGTAATAGGCAGCTTCTCAAGAAAGAGAACTACGGACCTCTGGGTTATGGGCCCAGCACGCTTCCACTGCACCACTCTGTGCATATTGTTATTAAATTTTATAAGAATAAAATCTTTCTACCAAGTGTTATATTTTTTCTTTTTACAGCTCATCATCCGAATAACCAACTTTAAGTGCTAGATTATATTGGAATTTTGTGAATTTAATATCTGCCATAGGTAAATAACAATAACTTACATGAAAAATTAAAATGATATATAAAATATGGGTGACTTTCATGGTGAGATTTTTGGGACAAATTGGTAGTGAGTATAACTGTTTTAATTTTTTTCCCACCATGTAGGATTACCAGAGTCTTGTTTCCAGTTGGTATCTACGATTTGCTGTTCAAGCCATAGTGCTCCGCAGCTTGTTATTCCAATTTCACCTTAACAACCCAAAGAAAACCTCTGTTTCAACAGGGGTAAGTTAGTTATCTATTCTTGTGGTTTTTCTTTATAAGTAAAATGCTAGGATACATTGTAATGGTTTACTGACTAGATAGGTAATACCGTTTTAACTTTCCTAGGTTTTTGTTACGGGTTTGGTTTCTATACCATTGAAGGTTTTGGGGTGGAATTTGCCCCAGATAAACATTTCTTCTTCCCCATTGGTGGAGTTCAAGCTTCTATCAAGTGAAGTAACTTTTCTTCAACCAAGATGAAGGTTATTCAATAAAAAAGAATATAGTTCTTTTATTTTTTTATAAAGCAATAATATTTAAGTAATAGAGAATTTGTTATTTGTTGGCTAGTGTGTGACATATAAAATAGTTGATGAGCCTTCAAATGTTAATGATTTCTTTTATATAATCAAGAAATGTTTTCTTGGATCCTAGTAATAAAAAGACCAAGTTACTAAAGAAAAAGTTGAATGCACATTCTTTTGAAATTCCCCAGATCCTTAGTTGTTTAAGATAACAAGTAACTAAAGTGTATAAAGCTTGGAGTTTATCTTTTACTTTTGTTAGAGTAAAATTTTTTTTTGTTTGTTTTGTATAGCTATTCCCCCATAAAATTTTGTATCCCTGGTAAAAGGAAATAATAATAATTCTATTTAGTGATTGAATATTGTTGAATAATTTCCACTCTGAATAATTTCCACTATGATATATTAATTTATCTTAATAATTTCCCCCACTTTTGTTTATAAATTTGTTTAAAATCCCCCAATCATTTTTTTGCAATTTTACCACATACAACATAAAAAGATTTTTTTATTAAGTGTTAATATAGTTGATATATATAAATATATATAATTACTAATAACTGATTGCTGTTCACTAGGAGTGTACAGACAGATTATTAAAGGGAATATTCACTGTTCACTAGGAGTGTACAGACAAATTATTGAAGGGAATATTCAAATCATAATAGATTTTAGTACACTGGTGTGTATGCATGCACTGTTAACAACGAACTTTAGGGTTCCGCCCTGATTATATAGGTTTGGTTTTCAGCTTATAGCTGGATCCTGGGCCAATCTAGAAATTGTCCATCCTCTTGGAGTAGGTGGTTCAAGATACACTGACGAATTAAAGTGAATAAAGGCCAAATAGGGACATATAATAAAATAAATAGAAGTCGGAGTGGTCAGCCGTGTTAAATAATATCACCAGCGTGGTTCGCGGTAGTGCACTACGGGGTTTTTCGAAAGCGGGAACGCGTGTTTATCGGTATCGGTGATTCGGCGGTAATCAGGCTATTAAACTGAATAACACTTAATTACTTATACACTAATACATACAAATTAGTTATTATTATGTTTTTCATTTCATATTGTTTTTTTACATAACATTAGTATAAAGCATCCCCATACCCATGTATTTGTATATACACATTTTTTGGTATTTTATAAATTTTTGTATTAAACATTATAAAGAGATTCACTGGGTTTTATTCCCACTGCATTATTTTGGGTTTAATGGTTGAATAAAAAGGGTTAGAAAAATCTACATAGGTGTAAGTCCGAGTAAATAAAATAAAACCATTGGTCATACAAATTTTTGGTGTTTAAAGGTACAGATGTCGTTCTAAAATAATATATACATATTTGCATTGTGTTGTTGATCTAGAGTCATTACTAATAAATGTTCTATATTTTTCATATTCATGAGCACTTTCTGAGGCAGCAGAAACTTACCATATTGCAGTTCCAAGAAATCCTGTAGAGAACAAGATATGGCCTTCTGACATGGGTCTTAAATAATTTTCTTGATTTAGAAAAAAAATCTTGTAAGTTTGTTTATTCTATTTCTTTGGGACAATTATTTTTTTTATTATTATATAATAATAGTTTGTCACATAATCTTTATTTGAGTTGATTTATCTACACAACATTCCATTTCATTCATAATTCATTACATTTTTGGTAGCAGAGCGTAGTTTCTGTTGCTACCCTTGGTTTTCTGTCACTTGTTATTTTGAAGTTTTTCGACACTCCTCATCTTCATTTTGTTTACCATTCTTACGTTCAATACCGTAGTGAACAAATACCAAATTTTAACAGCATGACAGATACTATACTCTCTTGGAGTTCATCTGCTAATATACCGATGACCATCCCCAGACGACCGACCTCAGAGTCACCCTCCTCTATAATGATGTCTCCAGCTACATTATCTGTCCCATGCAATCCTTCTTTTATTATGAATTCTGAGTTTCAAAGTCCATTGATGCCACCACCGGCATTCCATCACTCTTCTAATGTAGTATTAGAACCTTCCCATCCAATTCAGCGACCTAAATGGGAATTACCTTCCTCTTTGAGTGAATGTCATATGAATGGGTGTAAGCATGTGCAAGTGACCTCTGAACTGACTAATCAACACTTAGTATTATTACAAATACTCCAACAAAATCAACAAATCTTAGGAGTTCTTACACAAGTTATGAATCTGTTGGTTGAAAGAGAATGCAAGACCATTAATAATACTAATCAATTTCCGAATCAAAAATACCAAAAGTCAAAAGCTTCTTCAAAAAGAAATATATACCAGCCACGGTCTAGTGCTACCAAATATTTAAAATGTACATACTGTAAGAAACACGGTCATGACATCCGCAAATGTCTATCTCGTCCACTTTGCAGCTTTTGCAATAAACGGAGCCATTTGTATGCAGCTTGCTATACTCGACAGAATAAATGTATACACTGTAAACAACCGGGGCATATAATAGATAATTGCTCACAAAGAAAACAAAAGCCACCACATTACGACAACGATGAGTGTCCAATCTGTACCGGCAAACACTTGGGAATAGAATGCCCACAGTGGTTATCGAAAAACTCATCTAACCATCCTAAAAGTCTCTTAAAATCAGATACACCTTTGAGACCTAATACATCTCTGGTATCTCCTCCATTACCTTCATCAAAGAAAGAGGTGTCGAATGATGTTTTGGATTCCCCTTTACTCTCTTATACTACTAACAATACTAATCAAGACACTATAGAAACTCTACCGATATTGCCTAAATTACATTCCCCTACCTTGATCCACGGTGATCTTCCAAATTCAAGTACTACGATCTCTAAAGATCCTCCAAAACCTCTAAATTCTCCTGTTAAGATCCACAGTGATCCTCCAAATTCAAAGGTTACGATAACCAGTGAATCTCCACATCCGACTATTATCCATGAAAATGTTCTTCCAATAACTCTAGCGATGTCTGGTAATGATCCACATTCTATAACACAAAGAGACTCTCCAAATTCTATCCAAAAACCAGAAAACTTAATTTATCAAAGACCTTGCTGGATCATCCCTAAAACACGTATAACAAATGTTCAATCGGAGGGATTAAATAATCCTAAATTGTCGAAAGAACTCCCTATTTCTACTGTCACTGGTCATAAACAAGGAGGAACAAGTGGGAACCATTCTTAGTATGCCCCATCTTTCTCTACAAAGTGCAGTACAATCTAACAGTACGAAAGCGACAACGGTGCAAAGTGCATTGAAGCCCCCGAAGGAGAAAAAGGTAGATGTAAGTAATGATGGTGAGTTGTCGTATTGGAATAAATCCATAGCCAAATGGAACAGTTTGCGTCCAAAGAAGGACCATTTACCGTATTCTTATTCCCCTCCGAGGGAAAGTAATTAAATTGAGTTCTAAAACCTTATAATTCACCGGCTGGGAGCCACCGCGAGTTTTCGCACTTCCGCAATTCTATTCTGTTCGTGTAGGAAACTTCTGTCCACCCTGGACCACCAATCTTTCCCGTCATGGTTATGACGAGGAGGGAGGAATGTAATAAAAAAAGTTACCACCTCCCTTCTCTTTTCTTTTTTTATTTCTTAGATTCTAAGATTGAAGTGTCTCTTTAGACAATTTACTGATTTAACACAAAACTCTATTTTTTGAGCACAGGCGCTCATTTTTGGTTCTACATCTAATTTTTTTAAGTTGCCTCTAGAAAATCTGGAGGTAGGTCAAAATAATCATTTAATCATTTTTTTAGTAAAATAAAATACTTTGTTTAAAATGTTTTAAAGGTCATAGCATAAAATGATAGTATAGGTTAGTTTATTTTTGTTTATTCTAGGGACGGGGTAAGGAGCCCGTGTAATAATTCTCCTTGAACCAAATGATCAGACGGGGTAATGAGCCCTTGTAACCATTTTCCTTTGAATCACTGGCTGAGAAATTTTTGCAAGTCTATAAACAATAAATTGCAATTGATTGACGACGACACCTTCTGTTAGTGATTTGTGGATATTGATGTTTCTAAATTTTTGCCGAGATAAACGGTTTTACAATGAACTAATAAATATAAAAGTGTTAAACAATTCATAGTATTTATGTTGAAAAATTGTGTTCAAATTTTTACTGCTTATAAAAGTGTTTCTAAAACGTTTAAAGATATTGAAAAGAAAATGCGAGAAAGATATTGGAACTAAAGTATATGAAAACTCGTAATATTTAATTTTCATTAAGTTGTTTAAAATAATTGAATTTCTTGTACATTGTACATTTTACATTAACGATAATTATTTTAACTATTTGTATCAATAGAGCAAATTTTTTTTATGGGATTTGATTTTTGAATGAGGTGCACCAGAATAAAAGGTATTTATGGGATATTGAATTACTGTATATATATTAACAAGGATAAATGTCTGAGTATTAAATAATTATTATTAACAAAAGAAAGTCCTGAATATAATTAAAGAAAGATCCGTTTTTAATATATCCTTTAAATAAAATAAAATTGGTAAAGTAAAAAAAACTAAACGCACGTTAACAACAAGGTAATCATGAATTTTTTTCACTTCCCGTAAACGTCAAATATATTATATATGGAATTTTCATATTTCATGTGTGTTTACTTATTTTAATCTATCTCATCTTTCATTTTATAAAATATCGCATGGTTCTTTGTTTGAGGCACAACTATTATATATCACTTCTCAACCTCTCAACATCATAACAGTGACCAAGCGGTGGTATTTTGTTATGGGAAACATAAGTGCGGTCTCTATGGGCCCAGATTGTGCTTTGTATTCTGCTTTCCTTTTCTAAAACGTAAGTTTGTTTCATTAGTTTTTATTTCATATTCATATTCATATTAATTTATATTATTTATTTATTTCTATTAATTTTTTTGCTTTGCTGCCAGTGTATTATTTATTTATGTTTTGAAACGTATCAACGTGAGTTCACCCCCAATTTCAGAATATATATATATATATATATATATATTTATATATATATATATATATATATATATATATATATATATATATATATATATATATATATATATATATATATATATATATATATATATATATATATATATTTATATATATATATATAAATATATATATATATATATATATATATATATATATATATATATATATATATATATATATATATATAACTATATATATATATATATATATATATATATATATATATATATATATATATATATATGTTAAATAATATATAAATAATAATAATAATAATAATAATAATAATAATAATAATAATAATAATAATAATAATAATAATAATAATAATAATAATAATAATAATAATAATAATAATAATAATATATTAATATATAAATATTAAAAGGTATATATATATATATATATATATATATATATATATATATATATATATATATATATATATATATATATATATATATATATATATATATATATAAATAGATTATGAATATGAGAATAAGGGAATTTTTAGAACAATGAATAAGATGGTGCTTTCGCAATAATAAAATGAATGTGAAAGTGTGGAAGAACACTTCCCGAAAATCTGCATAACATTGGCAATGTGAGATGATAGTGAATGTGTGTGGGTTTGATGGTTGCAAAAGAATAGGTATTTGGGGATGAGGTCATTAGCAAGAAGTGGGTAATGGTTAGAGTGAGAAAGTTGAAGAAACATAAATCAGCAGGTATAGATGAAATTACTGGAAATGATCAAGAACGGAGGCTAGATGGTGATTAATTGGATTTGGAAATTATGTAACAAAGCATTTATGGAGGGTATAGTTCCGAGGGATTTTAGGAGAGCAGCAATAAGGAATAAGGGTAACCGTAGGATTTATAATGGATTAGTTTCTCGAGTGTTGTTGGGAAGATATATGCTGGTATTTTGGTCGATAGAGTGCGTCGAGTGACTGACGGACTGATTGGTGAAGAACAAGGTGCGTTTAGAAGTGGTAGAGGATGTGTGGATCAAATCTTTACATTGAAAGAAAGGATTGAGAAAATGGAAGAGAATAATAAACTGTATTTAGATTTTCATTATTGCAACTTAGGCGTATCAATAGAAGAAGTCCAAAATGCACGTAGCTCAATGGCAGGTGTTAGTGATATATGGTGCTGGTGTTGGAGATAGACTTCTGAATTGAATCAAAAGTATAAATGACGATAGTGAAGCGTGTGTAAGAATAAATGGAGCAGAAAATGATTGGTTTAATATTAATAGCGGAGTGAGGCAGGGATGTGTTTACGGACGAAACCGGTCAGAAACTAATAAATATAAATATGCCTCTTACTTTGTTTGCAAACTATTTTCTAGACTAGTATTAAGGAAATTAAATGAAAATAAGAAGAAAATATTTATTGAATGGAAGTTAAAAGTAAAACTTATATTAAAACAAAAGCTGACATAGTTTCTAAATAATAATAATAATAATAATAATAATAATAATAATAATAATAATAATAATAATAATAATAATAATAATAATAATAATAATAATAATAATAATAATAATAATAATAATAATAATAATAATATGTAATAATAATAATAATAATAATAATAATAATAATAATAATAATCAAAATATTAATAATAATACTCATAACAACAATATTAATAATAACAATTATAACAATTATTTTAATAATAATAATAATAATAATAATAATAATAATAATAATAATAATAAATAATATTAATAATAATAATAATTCTCAACGATCTGGAGCAACTAATTAAAGAACCGACACACATTCCGCATCGTCCCAACCAATTCTTGAACACACTTGACTTACATCGTTCACCCCTTCTCTCTATAAATACAACACTTTTTCGCTCCTATTGGTAAAATCTGACAATAACCTTATCTTTAATTTTTACTAATACTTTCTCTCCAACAGCTTTCCATCACTACGCGTTTTCTGGCATGATCGGGCCGATTGGAGACACTTACGTCGTTTCGCTAACTATAATTGGAATGACTGCTTTGTCTCTGGTGACGCTTCAGTTTCTGCCGATAAGGTGGGATCTGTAATCGTTGACAGGGATGAGCTGGTTCATTCCTTCTTCGACTAGATCTTTTTCTCTCCTCATAATCCATGGTTCGATCGTGCTTGTTCTCTGGCCCTTTTCAGGCTAGAGACAGTACATATCGAAGTGGAAAAATTCTCGTTCTCCCTATATCACTCTTGCTAATTTTTGCTTTCAGCTAGAAACCGTTGCGGGGATGCTCTTCGACGAACAAAGCGGGCTTTCATCAAACAGAAAGTGCGCTAACACTTGCTCTCTCCCACACCACTGAAAAATCTTTTTCTGGCCCCTTGCCAAGCTTTCTCTAACTGGCTTCTGTAAATCTGCAGCACACTCACTTATTCGATCTATTGGTTCTGTTGCTTCATCTCCAAATGTAAGGCCAATCTCTTTGCAGTCTCTATTTTCCTCTAACTCAACCCTGGACGATTTCTGGCATTCCTCTTTATCCTCACTTCTCCTCCAGTGATACATACTTTGCCTGTGATTATTTGATCGAGTGTAGGAAGGCCAGGGAGATTGAGATAACATTCCTCCCAATGTTTGAGGGTGGCGCTTCCGTGCTTGCCCCTCCCCTCGTTCAACTATATTCCCATATGTCTCAATACTAACACTTTCCCTCCGTGTTGGAAGCTCGCACATGTCCAGCCGGTTCCGAAAAAGGAAGCCGCTCTGATCCTTCTAACTAACTATCGCCTAAAGCTTCACTTGTATTCTATCTAAGATCTTTGAAACCCTTCTCAGCTCACTTCTTAGATCATCTGGAATCTGCTAAAGCTGCTCCCCGATCGCCAGAACAGCTTTCGGCGCTCGGTCTACTGGCGATATACTTCCCTATCTTACTGATTTATGGTTTCCCCGCCCTTAGGAACTACAGGAAGACTTGCGTGGTGCGCGGCATATCCAAGCATTTGACCTGGTATGGCACACGTCACTGCTCTCAAAGCTCCTTCTTTGGTTCCTCCTTCTCTTTGCTTTATGTCTAGCTTTCTCTCAAATCGCTCAATCTCGGCTGTTGTTGATGGGGCGACTTCTTCTTTTCTGTCAATTGTGGTGTTCGTCGGGGTTCTGTCTCATCTCCTACTTTATTCTTACTTTTCATTAATAGTCTTCTCACCTGCAAAATCTAACTCTATCCACTCGTATGCCGATGACTCGACCCTTCATTCTTACAACTCATTTCAATTCTGCTCCTTCTTATACTTCTAGAATGCCTCTCGTCTTAATCTTCCGATTCTATTCTTGCTGATCTGGATAGAATTTCCGGACGAGGTCGTCTCAACCTTGTGAAATTTAATTCTTTAAAAACTCAACTACAAATCTCCCTCTACCGGCTTCCGCCCCCAGCTTTCTAACCTCTTTCGACGGTTCTCTCGTCTCTCCTGTTGACAATATATACATCCTTGGCCTTAACATAAACAAAAAAATGTCTTGGGGAAACCTCATCACAATGGTGCTACGGTTAGCTCAAAGAAACTGGGAGTTCTGTTTGGAGTGCGAGACTTTTACCTTCTTCTACTGCAGTTACTCCAGCTATACAGGGGCCTCATCCGCCCTTGGCCCATGGGCCTGCTCCCATATCTGGGAGCTCTGGTTTCACCCGCTTGGACTTGGTCAGTCAAGAAGGCAAAAGACCTAAACTGTTCGTACTTTCCACTTCACGACCCTATCTTTTTGGCGCGATGTTGGTGCTTTATCTCTTTCTATAGGTACCACCCAGCGTCAAGATATCAGGGGAGCTTGTCACTCAGTACCACCCACATACCCCGGCTGGGTGCAATGACAATGTGCGCATGAGAGTTTTGTGTGGATAGTGGTAACTCCGGGTTAGTTCGCTGCGGTGCTTCCTGCTTTCCTGCCACCTCTGTTCTGGCTGGAATTCTCTTCCACCCATCTTCTGTCTTGTTTCCTGCTTTAATTTAATCTCCCTTGCTTCGCCTGCGTCTGTTGCTTTCCATCTGCGTAATGGTGATTTGCGTTAGTTGGTGAGCTTCTGGCGTGAAACACCCCCTAAAAAAATGAGGATCAAACAGCCATTGGCCATAACAACTGCTGCAAAAAAAAAAAAAAAAAAAAAAAAAAAAAAAAAAAAAAAAAAAAAAAAAATAATAATAATAATAATAATAATAATAATAATAATAATAATAATAATAATAATAATAATTTTACGAATCTAATGTAATAAATATTGTTTATAAAAAATATTTAAAAAAAATTAATTTGAGTTAATAATTAATTAATTATTTAGTTTTTTCTCTTTTTTTTTATATTATTTTTTTTTTATTTTCCTTTTATTTTTTGAAGTTTCTACCTTAGATTAAATTAGTCTCAATTAGGTCTGGATCTGGTTAAGCATGGGTCAGGTTTGGTGGGAAGTTTCAATCCTAGAATGTTAGTTTAGTTAGGTTTACGTCTGGTTAGGTCAGATGTGAAATTTAACTCTAGGTTGCAATAGTCTCCTGTAAGGTGGGTCTGGTTTAAACATTGATCAGGTTTCTAAATCTGGTTAAGCATGATTCAGGTTAGGTGTGAAGTTTCAACCTTAAGATAAGTTAGTTTCCGTTAGGTCTGGATCTGGTTAAACATGGTTCAGGTTTGTGTGGCTTCAGCCTTAATATAAGTTAGTTTTCCGTTAGGTCTGGATCTGGAGACTGGCATGTGGTTTCTGGTTCTAGTGTGAAGCTTCAACCTTAATATAAGTTAGTTTCCGTTAGGTCTGGATCTGGTTAAGCATGGTTTATGGTTAGGTGTGAAGCTTCAACCTTAATATAAGTTAGTTTCCGTTAGGTCTGGATTCTGTGTTAGCATGGTTCAGGTTAGGTGTGAAACTTCAACGCCTAATATAAGTTAGTTTCCGTTAGGTCTGGATCTGGTTAAATGTGGTTCAGGTTGGGTGGCTTCTTCAACCTTAATATAAGTTAGTTTCCGTTAGGTCTGGATCTGGTTAACGCAATTTAATTTGGG
>JABUQX010140758.1:5000-21725 GCA_015478945.1 Trachelipus rathkii
TTTTTTTAAATCTAGTGTTAAAATAATTCATTCAATTGTTAGAATCAAAACTCTGAAGATGTCTGAGGTTTACGGACGAAACCAGTCAGGATCTAATTAATATAAATATGCCTCATACTTTCTTTGTAAATTATTCTCTAGACTAGTATTAAGGAAATTAATTGAATATCAGAAGAAAATATTTAGGGAATTGGAAGCTAAAAGTAAAACTTATATTAAAACAAAAGGTGATGTTGAATTTCTATATTATTATTATTATTATTATTATTATTATTATTATTATTATTATTATTATTATTATTATTATTATTATTATTATTATTATTATTATTATTATTATTATTATTATTATTATTATTATTATTATTAAAAGAAATTAACTTTAAAGTAGAAACTACTACAAAACAAAATATTAACTAAACTGTTTAAGCAAAAATTTAAAAAATTTAAAAAAGGATTCCATAATTTTCTTAATTAAAAATGAATTTATTTGAGTATTGAAATGTTGTGGTGTATTAAAATAAGTTGCTGTCCATGTTGTGATTCGCGTGAACTCTTATCTCAAACGAACACGTTACCCGCTTCTGAAAAAAACTTTAAACTTTGAAGATAATGGAACTTTATATAGTATATATATTCCTATTTTACTTAGTAAATTTATTGATCCGCTTATCCAAATTTTGGCTTACAGAACTAATAGCTCACTGTATGGATATGACAAGATTCCAGATACTTGTAGAGAGACTCCACTTGTTAATCAGACAAGTTTTCGTGATATCAAAGTCAACTGGAAGTCGAAAAGTTCGGTTCCATTGAACTCGGTCAGGAACTTTTCCTAGGTTCCGGAAAGTTCCGGTTCCGGCATGGAACCAAAAATTCTGGTTCCGGTGTCTGTACACCCTGTATATAATATATATATATATATATATATATATATATATATATATATATATATATATATATATATATATATATATATATATATATATATATATATATATATATATATATATATATATATAAACTAACGGACAAAATTAATGCATCACTTGCATTTATTGCAAAATGTCACTACAAAGTGGTTGCATTGCGTGTAACGTTCTGTTGCTACATAGTGTAGAAAATTATTTAACTACCGAATTATGTAACAGTATGTAACAACAGTATTTATTATTTTATCTTGTAGTATAATTATTGTTTCATTAGATATTTATTGACTTTAATAAAAACTAAAACAATACCTTAGCGTGGATGCATGGCAGGCAGGTGTGCATGCATGGCAGACCGCTCGCTGAAGCGCTCGCTCCAAATGCGCGCTGCGCGCGAGTGGTGCCGTGTGACAATTTACTCGCGCTGAGCTCGAGTAAATTGTATATATCAGAGAGAGAGAGAGAGAGAGAGAGAGAGAGAGAGAGAGAGAGAGAGAATTTTATCTTAATAAATGTTAATTGACTAAATAAAATTGTTCAAAAAAACTTAAAAAATCTTAATTGTTTAAATAAAATTATTTAAAAAGTTTAAAATAAAAAAAAATAAAAAAATAAACAACTAAAAATTTATTGAGCTTCACACCCAATAAGTATTGAATAAGTTATTTTCTCTTTTACCGGGTAAATTTTACTTTTTCATTATTAATAAAACTTCTCCAAAGAACGTAAGGAAAAATTAACATGACCCTATATATATATATATATATATATATATATATATATATATATATATATATATATATATATATATATATATATATATATATATATATATATATATATATATATATATGACCTTTATTAAACCACGTAGCAATAAAAAATTTAGTATCGGAATGGTTGGTAACGCTGTCTGATTATTAGGTAAACAAAAATTAAAAATTTTATTTGCTATAAAATTAACTAACTTTCTTTTTGAGCTTCAAATTGATTTATTTTAAATTTCTTTTAAGTTGATTTTGGGTTAAATTAAATAAATAGTTAGTATTTGTGTCCACAATGAGTGTTGAATATATATATATATATATATATATATATATATATATATATATATATATATATATATATATATATATATATATATATATTTTTATATATATATATATATATATATATATATATATATATATATATATATATATATATATATATATATATATATATATATATATATATATATATATATATATATATATATATATATATATATATATATATATATATATATGGTCAGAGTGTCTAAAGCTGACAGTATGTAACTAGAGAACGGCAGCTCCTACAGTAAAACAAATTATATATTTGTAATCAGCGGAAAATTTTAAGGAGGGGTTTTATTTATTTATTTTTTTTTCTTATTCGTCGAAAATATTTAAAAAAAAATTTTTATCTTCCCCATTTAGGGGGCTCGAGCCGACGGGGACAGAGGGGGGACGAAGTCCCCCGTCGTCCACCAGGAGGCCGAGAGAACCCGACCTCTGGCATTCCGTTAGTTAAAGTAAAACCAAAAAGAAGTGAAATGGGAAGTAAAATTATTCTTTTTTTTAACTAAAGGAATACCATAGGGTAAACCGCAAACCGGTGGACGACGGCGGGGACTTCGTCCCCCCTCTGTCCCCCGTCGAGTCGAGCCCCCTAAATGGGGAATTTAAAAAAAAAAAAATTAAAAACCCCTCCTTAAAATTTTCCGCTGATTCCAAATATATAATTTGTTTTACTGTAGGTGCTGCCGTTCTCTAGTATATATATATATATATATATATATATATATATATATATATATATATATATATATATATATATATATATATATATATATATAATAATATATAATAATATAATATATATATGACCTTTATTAAACCACGTAAGCAATAATATATATATATATATATATATAATATATATATATATATATATATATATATATATATATATATATATATATATATATATATATATATATATATATATATAATATATATATATATATAATATATATATATATATATATATATATATATATAATAATATATATATATATATATATATATATATATATATATATATATATATATATATGAAGTGAAGTTGTTGCTGTTTGTTATCTTTTGTACTGTTCCTCCACTTCAAAGCTTGTTCATGAAGTTCATCTCCGCCCTCCGCGTAACATGCATCGGAAACACAAAAAGTAGTAGACAAATATGACGCAGGTCGAAAAGAAGCCTAGCCTTACCGCCCCCCTTTATACCTTTTAGTGAGAACTCTCGCAGTCAGAAAATCCACCCTAGAGCTTCACGGAACCGCGAAGGACCCTCACTATGGCATCTTGTCAATGTGGGATTCATCCTTTGGCCCAGGTGGGTCACAACTATACCCCCTCACAAAACCTCGCCATTCACTCCTATTATGCACCTTTCTTCCCGCCTCTGCCAAACTCACATTTCTCATCACTATTTATGCCTTTACTGACTCAAACCACTTTTCCTTCGGTCTCCCAGCCAATCGATTCCCAGCACACTCACCACTATACATCAGCTTTACCAACCGACTATCATCCATCCTTTCCACGTGATCAAACATCTCAACGAGAGAGAGAATAAATGAGAGAATAAATGAAAATACATTTATTCTCTCATTTACCCCTTTCTTCAAAACGCACAACTCTTTAATACGTTCATTCCTCATTTTATCAATTCTTCTCACAACTAACACACCTTTAAGATTGTCCATCTGAACCCATTGTACTTTTGATCTATACCTCTTATTTCAGATCAAAGTCTCACTTCTATAAATTATCACAGGTAACAACATACCCTCATGTAAGACCCTAGCGCACTCAAGACTGAGTCCTTTTATATCAAATAACGATTTAATTGCACCAGTCACCTTCCTGCCATTCACAACTTTCCTACTACACTCTGCCTCATCCGTTCCCTTATCATCCAACATATATCCTAAATATTTAAGCTCAGACACTTGTTCCAACTGTTCACCATCCAACATAACTTTACACCGACGTCTGTCCTCACTCACAACCATAACCGTGCTCTTATCTACGTTTACTTTCAAACCCCTTCTTTTACACACCTTGCCAAATCTCTCTACCAATCCTCTCAAACTCCCTTCAGATTCGCCACTCAAACCCAAATCATCCGCATATAATAGGTAGGGCACCTTCCACTCTCTTCCATCTTCCATCATTCTAACACTATCCTCTGCCAGCCCCCCTCTAATTCTTTCATAACTCCATCCATTTCCAAATTGAAAAACCAAGGAAACATAACACACCCATGCCTCACTCGGCTATTAATATTAAACCAATCATTTTCGACTCCATTTATTCTTACACATGCTTCACTATCGTCAAATACTAGCACCTGCCATAGAGTTTCCTATTAATCCTATCATACGCATGTTGCAAGAACATAAAAAATAAATACAATTTATTCTTCTTCTCCCTCACTTTCTCAATCATTTGTTTCTATGTAAAGATTTGATTCAAACATCCTCTACCACTTCTAAACGCACCTTGTTCTTTACCAATCAATCCCTCAGTTACTCGTCGCACTCTTTCGACCAAAATACCAGTATATATCTTCCTTACAACACTCAAAAAACTAATTCCCCTATAATTCCTACAGTTTCCCTTTTCCCCCTTACTCTTATATAAGGGTACTATTACTGCTCTCCTCCAATCCTTCGGAACTATACACTTCATAAAACCTTTGCTTCACAACTTCCAAATCCAATGAATCACCATCTAGCTCCATTCTTGATCATTTCACAAGTATTTTCATTTACACCTGCAGATTTACTCTTCATCAACTTTCTCACTCTACCCATTACCTCCTCCTTACTAATGACCTCATACCCAAAATACTTATTCCTTCTTGTACCATCAAACCTACACGCATTCACTATCACATTTTCATTACTCCCAATGTTATGCAGATTTTCGAAGTGTTCCCCCCACAATCCCTTCACATCCATTTCATCAGTCACGAAAGCACCATCCCTATTCATTATTCCAAGCAGATTCCCCTTGTTCTCATCCTTAACTTTTCGCACTTCCTTCCAGAATAGCTTCCTTATAAGTCTCCATTCATTCTCCTTCCAAACTGTTCATTTACTTCTTTTTTTTTCTCCTACGTATGGACTTTTTAGTATTTTATTTTTCCTCCTTATATAATTCCAAACATATTTCTTTTGAAACCTCATCATTGGCTTTTAGTACATTCAACCTCGTTTCTTTTTTTACTTTTAACCGCTTGCATCACCTCTTCATTCTACCATTCACTGTTGACCTTCTTACTTCCTACTATAGCACTTCCACATACTTCTTTTGCACTGCTAATAACTGCTTCCTTCATTTGCTTTCAGATTTGTTCAGTTTCAACTTGTTTTACATTCAACTGATTTACTTGCGAGTGCTCTTAAATACTTATCCTTATTAACTTGTCCACTTACCTTCACACTCTTAATTCTACTCACTTCCTTCCTTATCACCTCCCTCTCCGTCGAAGTCCCCACTAACTTAATTTCATATAAAACAACATAGTGATCTGATAATCCAATTACTAACCCCCTCACTGATTTAACATCCAACACACACTTCAACATCTCCTTCTCACCAACACAATATCAGTCATACTTTTCACTTCGATACCATCTTTACCTACACCAATTCTAATATACTTGTGAACACTTGTGTTTAAAGAAAGTATTACTCACGCACATACCTCTCTCCTCACAGAAATCAATCACCTTCCTACCATTCTCATTTTCTCCCGACACTCCAAAGCCACTTGTTATACTATTCCTTTTTATATCACCTATCCAACCATTTACTCTTTTAGTAATTATCAAACATGGCATAACAATATATATAACACTTTCATTGCTTTCGATAACAGTTGAATAAGTTTTTAAAATATAATTTATATATATATAAAATATTGTTATAGTTCACATTTGTAGAATATGGGGAAAATTATTTTGTTGTATATGACAAGATAATCATTACTCAACAAAGATTTTGCTACATAAATGATAACTATTATTTCTAGTCAATTTTGGTAGGATAAAAACTAATTTGATCTTAGAAATGAGTTATCACGTACCATTTTTGAGAAAATTAAAAACTAAATTTAAAAACCTCTTAAATATATATATATATATATATATATATATATATATATATATATATATATATATATATATATATATATATATATATATATATATATATATATATATATATATATATATATATATATATATATATATATATATAAACAATGTAGAGAATGAGAATATTATTTCATGTTCAATCTTGTCTTGTTAAAGGAGGAAATGTTTGATGCTCTTGAGTCATTTCGTATTGGATCATGCTTAGAAGGTAATTGTATAAGGTTGCTTTATTAAGCAAATATAAATAACAGAATATAATAATCACTCATCAGCAACTATTGAGAGCCAACTTTATGCACTGACACATATTATGAAACTGAAAATATTATTTATGCACTTTGTATATATACCTCCTATCAAATGTTTATTCGCCATCCGTAACTGCGATTGGATGTAATGAACCAATAACAGCCTCTTATGCAGTGACGTCATTCATTGAGACGATTTAAGAATAAGGGATTTGTTGTTAGAATGATTAGTTTTAATATAAGTTCTGGTGCGTGAATATGCTCAGTGAAAAATAAAATCTTTAAACAAATTAATAAATTGTTACGTCATGCTAAGAAATATAATAGTTTATGTACAGCATACAGACGAATACGTACTACTACTACTACTACTACTACTACTACTACCAAAGCTATAACTGTTATACGAGTAAGACCATGGAGTATTCGATCTCGGGATCCATTCTTGCATAATGTTTAATGTAACATACATTATGCAAGTCAAAGAGCAATTTTGCTTCTGACTCCTCACAGCATAACTCTGACTCATATATATATATATATATATATATATATATATATATATATATATATATATATATATATATATATATATATATATATATATATATATATATATATATATATATATATTACGATTATTATTATTATTATTATTATTATTATTATTATTATTATTATTATTATTATTATTATCATTATTATTATTATTATTAAGCTATTTTCACAAAATGTGTGCAAACATGACCTGAAGCAGTAGAGCAGTAAAGCTGCAAAGCAGTAAAGCAGTAAAACAGTAAAGCAGCAAAGCATAGCAGAGTGGGAGGGGCCCCCTAGGAGCTGCTCATGTGGTTGCTTTACTGCTTTTATGCCAAAAAAAATATGTTTTTATTAAAATTTAACAACCTTTTAGTAAAACATAAAATGTTTTTCAAAAACTTTAATAATGAAACAGGTTTTCTATAAATAAAATGTTTCATTATAAAATAAAATGTCGAGATCGAAGTATACGAACTCTGCTTACACACTCCTTTGTACATGGGTTTAATATAACAACATTAGATAGGTCGAATACAAGTTTTGATTCAAACCCTGCAGTACTCAATCTCTTATCCCGTTTCAGCTCCTATCTAACTCCATATCTCCATTTTGGTGGTTCGGTCCTCATCTCTTGTGGGGACCTTGCCATTTCTGTTTCCTCTGGAATCATCGTCATTCTTCGACATTCTGCCTTCTCTTATGCACTTTGTGCAATTCTTCTGCTTTACATTCTGTGATTTTCTTCTTTTACAGTTGGGGCCCCCTCCAGGGGAGGTCCTTAGTCACCTTTCAGAGTATTGAAACTATGTTATTCATGTTCTACGTCCTTATAAACTTATATAAGGACACCAACATTATGGTGCTAAGTGCATGTTTACTAACCCGCCACCGCACCAGTACTGGTGCCGATACCTACAATCACTCATTTGTTCCTGCATATGAGACTTCTTTTTCTTCTTCTTAATCTATCTTCCTTGGCTACGCACTCTATGCTTTTCTTATGACCCTAGTTCCAGCACCTGCTCAGCCTCCGGCTCAGTGCTACAGCTATGTCTCATTTGCTCCGTCATATGAGACTTCTTCTTATTCCTTGCTCCATCTTCCTTCGTCTTCATCTGTCATGCACTCTGTTCTTTCCATTTGGGAACTATTCAGGAGGGTCCTCGGGCACCTTTGAGATTTTTAAAACTATGTTATTCTTACTCTACGTCCTTGTAAATATATTTACAAGCACCTTTGAGAGTTTTGAAACTATGTTATTTTTGCTCTATGTTCTTGTAAACATATACATTAACACCAATATTAGGAAGTTTACATGTTTACTAACTCGACACCGCACCGGCACCAGCACCGGTTCCAGCGCGGACACCTACAATAATTCATTTGATCAGGCTTATGAGACTTCGTCTTATTCCTTCCTCTATCTTCCTTCGCCTTCATCTTTAATTGAACACCTACTTCCCTGTGGGGACCCCCTCAAAGGGGCCCTCAGGCTCCTTTGACGGTTTTAAAACCATCAATATCGAAATCTACTCCATTAAAATCCTATATAAAGACATCTCGTTTGACTCATTATGTGATTGGAGCAAGAATTCCATTCCGACTCCGGCTCCAGCTCCAGCTCATTTGAGTCGGTACTCAACTTAACATCAGTATTCTAATTCATTTAGCCTCTTCTATGCACTCACCAAATTTCATCTATCTATCTACGAGCATTTCCAAGGTTTTGGGGCTCAGCCCCATCACACGTTGGGCGTAGTGGTACTAAACCTCAGATACAGACAGGCAGCTCTATCACCAGGAGGGGTTCCTAGTTTGAAGAGGATAGCTCAACTAGAAAACCATTAAAATATGCAAAGACTGCCAGATTTGGACGTGATAAGCACTATTTCTTGCATTATCATCGATTTGTGCATCAGGGGTTGGCCCAATCTACTTGGGGACACCGGGAAACGACTCGAGGACATCGAATACCCATATATACATATCTAAATCATGGAAATAGCCAATGTTGCAAGATGCTGCAATTGGAACATTTGCAATGAAATACTAAGGGTTTCGAAAAGTAACTAAAAGCCAAAAAGAGCTAAAAAGGCTAAAAATGTACCATGGTTGCCAGATTTGGACCGCATTGTAGCTAAATCTGGCATTGCCGTAGGTTACTGATCATTACTACCTCACCACCTCTACCTCTTCCATTATCAGTTCGATAGTTATTTCATCCACTCCTGAAGTTTTACCTTTTTTCATTTTTGCCAAAGCCTTATCAAACTCTTCTCTTGTGAATTCATCGAAAGCATTTTCTTGTTCCTCCCTTACTGACTTTCTCTCCCTCTCCATCACCCTCTCCATCACCCTCTCCAACGTTTAAAAGTTATTCAAAATATTCGGCACACTTTGCATCTATTTCCTCCTTCTCTGCAATCAAATTTCCCTCTCCATCTTTGATGTTCTATTGCTTTGGCCTGCTTTTTCGATATGATTTTACCAGTTCTGAATTAGTCTTTCTTCGAGCTCTTCCCACATTTCTCCCTTCGCTCTCTCCATTGCTTGCTTTGGTTCATTTCATGCTTTTACATATTCATTTTTACTTTCAACAGTTCTTCTTAACCAACTCCTAAACTTTTGGATTTTGTTCTTTACAACAACTCTGACTTCTGTGGTCAGCATTCAAGCTCATACCCGGAATTACCTTTACGGGGAAGATTCAATATTGGGGATTTTGGGAACCCATTTTAGCTTTTTTTTTTTTTTTTACCTCTGAAACGTCATTTTCGGGTGTTTTTCTGTGTTTGTAGTCATTCTTTCGGCGTTTTCATTTTTTCAGAACCTAATTTTTTGACATTTTTTCGTATCAACTTCTACAATTTTTTTCGAAATGATTTCAAATTTGAAATATGCATAGATTGGTCCATTAAGCACAAAATGCATAGAGTAGTTTTTTGATTTTTATAAAATTGTGCTCAGTAATGTCGAATTTCAAAACCTACTTTTTTTTTAAATTGCTGAGCACAATTTTCCAAAAATCAAAAAACTACTTTATGCATTTTGTGCGTAATGGAACCATCTATGCATATTTCAAGTTTTAAAGTATTTCGAAAAAAATTGTAGAAGTTGATACGAAAAAATGTCAAAAAATTAGGTTTTGAAAAAATGAAAACGCTGAAACAATGACTACAGGCACAGAAAAACACCAGAAAATGAAGTTTCAGAGGTCAAAAAAAAGCTGCGGTTTGCTTTAACCTCCATCAAAATTGTCTGAAAATTAAGAATTTTATGTCCATTTTTAGGCAGGTGCTATAATGGGGTCCCAAAATCCCCAACATTGGATCTTCCCTTTAAATTAATTATTATTATCTTGTCAGAACTTATGATTATTATTGATTTTTGATCAAACTGACCAGTCTGTTGATTCCATCTATATCTTATAAATTTATATTCTTCCCTACGATAGAGAAATCCGTTCATTATCTTCAAACCATTTTTGACACAAAAATCAATCAGTTTTTCTCTCTCTGGGTTTTTGGTATCTTCACCAAAAGGTTCTAGAGTGTTCTCTATTCCCTCTCGCTCTCTCCCACAAACAAGCTTGTCTCCTCTACCGTATTACTGTTCTCCTCCTCTAGTACGTTTAAGAATTGTCCCTTTCCCACCTCAATACAACCTTGGTGATCCACATACACCTGATAAATTCGGTACTTTATTCCTCCTATATTATTCCTATATCCAGACGTCTTGAATATACTGCGCCAGTCTTTGTCCTACTATGATGACAACTCCAGTGTTTTCTTCCTTTCTCTTCTGTCCCGCAGTACATCAGAGTGTATGCTCCCCTATATCTCTTCCTCCATCCCTATCCCCAATGTCTTGTCTCAGCCATCCCCAAGACATCTATCCGTCTGTCTCTCATTAGTTATTTTACCTCCTCCTCTTAATCTCGATATGTTGCAATGTTTATTGCTGCCAGTCTAATTTCGTGAGTTTTCATATCCATATTCCATTTTCGCTTCCGAGTCCGTTTTCCAAAGTTCCGGCCGTGCTCCGAGGCTGGTTGTAGACTTTCTCGAGCGAAGATTGTTTTACACCACCGGCTTGCTAGGCCTGTCGTCGAAATCCTTCTCTTTTATCCGGGTTTGGGACCGGCATATATATATATATATATATATATATATATATATATATATATATATATATATATATATATATATATATATAATATATATCACACATTCAGCTACTGCTATGCTCTCTGCTGCCATATATAGTTACAGATCGCCACCACTCACGGGCTGGGCCCTTCTCAAGGAGGGGGCGGAAAATAAAACATTAAAAAAAAACACCCAATCCCCAGTCTAACGCAAAGTTCTTAGGTGAGCGCAGACGTGGGCTTTAAAGAGAGGAAGATTAAATATAGTTGAAAAAACAGAAGAAGGCAAGAAGGAGTTCCACAGAACAGAAGTAGCTGGAAAGAAAGAGGCACCACAATGAACAAGTCTGGAGTTCGCAAAACTCACGCAGAATTCTTGCGAGAGCAAGGCACCAATTGTGCTACGAGGGTGACGCAAGGGTGGTGGAATGCGAGAGGTCAACGAACCCGAGCATCTGCCGCCGTAGTACCTATAGAAAAGGGATAGAGCGCCAACGTTACGTCGCAGAGATAAAGGGTCAAGAGAGTTTGAAAGTACGGGACAGTTTATTAGTCTCTTAGCTTTAGACTCAACCCTATCCAATAGAAGGGTGGAGCCGGAGCCCCCCCAAATGTGAGAACAGTACTCCATACAAGGGCGAATAAGGCCCTTATAACTGGAGTAGCTGTGCAGAGGAAAAAAATTCCCACAACCTGAACAGAACTCCCAGCTTCTTTGAGGCCACCTTAGCAACCATAGAAATATGAGGTTTCCAAGATAATTTGTTGTTTATGTTATTCACAGGAGAGACGTTAGAGCCGTCGAAGGAAATAGGAAAGGTCGGAGGTGTTTTTGAGAGGGAAATGTGGAAGTTGAGTTTTAAAGGTTGAGATTTTACAAGGTTGCGGTGACCCCACTGGAAAATCCCATCCAGATCAGCAAGAATAGAATTGGAAAGCTGAAGACGAAAGCTGAAGACGAGAGGCAACTCTAGAAGCAAAAAAGGGAGCAGATTTGAAATGAGTTGAAGAATGGAGAGTTGAGTCATCGGCATATGAGTGAACAGAGTTGGAAGTACAGCTGAGGAGATCTTTGGTGAAAAGTAGGAATAAAGTTGGAGATAGAACAGAACCTTGCGGAACACCACAGTTAACAGGAAAGGAGAAAGAGGACGCTCCATCAACAAGTGCTAATATGGAGCGAGAGAAAAATAGACAAGAGTAAGCAAGAGAAGGAGGAACCCAAAGTAAGGTAGCTTAGAGAGTAGTGACGCGTGCCAAACCCGGTCAAAGGCCTTGGAAATGTCAAGCGCCACCACGCAAGACTCCCCATGATCCCTAAGGAGTGCAGAAGACCATAAATCAGTTAGATAGGAAGGAGTATGTCACTAGTTGACCTCAAACAACGCAGAAAGCCATACTGGTGATCTGAAAGAGGGAATGATGACCAGATGATCCAGGAAATGAGAGTTAAGAAGAGTTTCAAAGATTTTAGATAGAATACAGGTGAGAGTTATAGGGCGATAGTTTGAAGGATCAGAGTGGCTACCTTTTATTCGGGATCGGTTGGACATATGCGCGCTTCCAGCAGTGAGGAAAAGTATTAATATTAAGACATAAGTAGAGTTGAACGAGGACAGGCGTCAGCTCAGGCTTCTCCCTCAAAGCCAGGGAGGAATGTGTCGGGCCACACTAGCCTTTCTGACGTTCATAAGAACTCAGGATCACATGCACACGATCATGTGCGTTATTTACAGGTAAAGACACATCAGGAAACCAGGGAGGAGGAGTAGGCGGAGGTCTAAAGATCGTCCAGGGTAGAATTAGATGAAAAAAGGAGGCCGAAGAGATTGGCCTTATCAGAAGGAGAGTTAGCAACAGAACCGTCAGAGCGAATAAGGGGAGGTAAGGCAAATTTACAAAAGTTGTTAGAGATGTTTTTGCAAAGGTCAGAAATTTTTATCAGTAGGAAGAACCAAGGAGGATGTCGGACTTTCTTTTAGTAAAGTACAAAGCCTGACGAATAATATCCCTTCAACGATTCCGAGTAGAATGAAAATTCGTAAGTGTGATAAAAGAACGAGAGTTTTTCCATGCCCGATCACGCAGTGCCTCTCTCCTGAATGGCGCGAAAAGCTCCATTGAACCATGGATTTTGGGGAGAGAAAGATTTAGCTGAATGAACCTGCTCATCCATCAGTGATTACGCCCCCACCTTTTCAGCGGCGACCAAAGGCATCCCCAGAGTCAAAGCAGAATTCATTCCAGAGTAGTTAGCAAAACGACGCAATGCCCCCAATTAGCCCGATTAAAGTGCCAGAAATTACGTTTAGGGCATGGAGGAGCTACTGGAGAAAAAGCATTATAGTTAAGAGCTATAAGATTGTGGTTAGAGTTACCAATAGTAGGAGAAATTGTGTATTTATAACGAGAAGGAGTAGTGGTGAAACATAAGTCAAGCGTATTCAAGAATTGGTTAGGACGATCTGGAATATGTGTAGGTTCCTTAATTAACTGTTCCCCTGCATCAGTGTGAGAGGAGCCCAACCACTCAGTGTGGTGTACGTTGACATACCCTAAATAGAAGGCCTCAGCATTTGGATGGGAAGAAGTAACAGTCTCATGAGAAGTAGTAAGATAGTCAAAAAGAACGTGAAAATCTGTTCCATTAGGGGAGCAGTAGCAGAAACACAAGATAATGATAGTAGTATATAATATATATATATATATATATATATATATATATATATATATATATAATAGATATATACAACATATAAATATATATATATATATATATATATATATATATATATATATATATATATATATATATATATATATATATATATATATATATATATATATATATATATATATAAATATATACACAAACATAAAACCTAAGAAAGATAATATATATAACTATATATATATATATATATATATATATATATATATATATATATATATATATATCAGAGGTGGGAACTTCCACTTTTTAGTCCGCTCCAGCGGACTACCAGAATAGGTGCGGACTAGCGGAGGTGCGGAGACGTCAGGAAATTAGCGGACTTGCACGTGAGGATCAAAAAGTTTCCGCTCTTTTGTTTCCACCTTTTTGAAAAATGAAAGCTTATAGTTTACTTATTAAGAATTCTTATTGGTTATAATAAGAAATATAATTTTTATTTTAAGTTTATAACTAATTATACTTTTAGTCTAAGACTTATTGTTTTTTAATAATTAAACTTCCAAAACCAATTAAAACTTCCAAAACCAATCTCAACTTCCTTAATGGTACCATATATAATAAATAACATTTAAATTGATTTTATAGACTGAATGGCTATTACCCTCATCTATAACTTTAATCAATTATTATTACTATAATAAATAGGCAATATCTAAATCAATTCTGTGTAAAACCCATATATATATATATATATATATATATATATATATATATATATATATATATATATATATATATATATATATATATATATATATATATATATATATATATATATATATATTTCGTTTTTGCATAAATATATAAATATATATATATATATATATATTTATGTAAACACAAATATATATATATATATATATATTAATATATATATATATATATATATATATATATATACAGTGACATGGCAGTCCTTATGGCCACTGCCACTCACCCCCATTACACCATTAACTTCTTGAAGAGCATTGCTCCTGACATTTCAGCAGCTGTGAAAGAGAGAATAGTTACCGAGCTGATACGTAGCAATGGCATCGACTCTGCAGGCGTCGGGGCTTTCATGGAGGCTACTTAAGTCTTGGACGAAATAGACCTGGATGGACAGGGTGATCAAAATATTTCTGAGAGGGAGGCAGAAGGATTTAGGTGGGGCCTGCAATTAGCCGAAATGGACTGATGAAACAAACTAACACTAGCACTCCCTCTCTGGGACATCTTTCCCTTTCAACATAGGATGGATTGGGTGAACTTGTTCATAAAGTCTCCCTAGTTCTGATGCCGTAGAGCGAATATTTGGATTTTGGTGGGGGATATTTTGAGGGCCAAGAGGTCTGCCTTAACTGCTTTTAATTTTGAGCAGCTAATCTTTTGAAGGTAATATGGATCTCTTGTCTTTGAAGAAGACATTGAGGAGGAATAGGAAAACTTGAGGTTTTGTAAATATTCATTCAATTTTTCATATAATATTATAAATAAATTTTTTGTAAAAATATTTTCTATTAGTATTTAATATTAAAACCTTTTGAAGTCGCACATTATTAGCGGAAGACGTGCGGACGTGCCGGACTTACGATAGCAGGTTTGATGGTCTGAATAGGTGTGGAGGAGCGCTACGTTTTATCGAGGTGCGGAGGTGCGTTAGCGGACTACCATCTATATGAGAGGGGTGCCCACCTCTGATATATATATATATATATATATATATATATATATATATATATATATATATATATATATATATATATATATATATATATATATATATATATATATATATATATAAAAAGGTAGGCAGTACTATGCTAACCACAGCTACTAATGGCCTGCATTATACCATATTGGAGTAAACATGAAAAAAACCACGTGGTTACCAGTTTTAGCCGACCCACTTGAGGTTATATAAAAGAACTAAAAAAATTGTCAAATTTCTTAGGTTAAAAATCTTTAAATTCTTCATAAAATGCTTAATATTTGTTCAATGTGTATAGATTTTACACTAAAAGATGCAGAATCTAATTTTAAACAATGTTTATTCTATGACATTTTCTTGTAACACCTATATTTAAAATATTTAAAGAGCTATTTGCAGAAAACTAAAAACAAATCGACTTTTTTCAAAAAATTGATATTTAATATCTATTTGGTTGTTTTTTAAATATATAATTAAATAAATATCATCAATTTTAATATATTTAGCGATGTCTACAAGAAAAACATCACATAAATCAAATAAATACATTGTGGATGAATGCTTTAAACCCTTAGAAGAATTTTCTTTTGGAAAACTTCCCAGTTTAAAGCAAGTGATTGAAAGATGTCTTTACTTTAAAGACCATAGAAAAGAAAGTTCAGAGAGATGTTAGTGTAGAACTATTCAATCTATGGGTAAATTATAATGTTTATCCAATATCTCTCATTGGAATTAAAACAAAGCTCAGAAGTTACATTGAAAAATTTTATAAATTTGTGAACTATGACAAAAAGAAAAGAGGACAAAAATATGAAACAGATGCAGCAGGTTTTATAGAAGAGGCAAATCAACTATTTGATATACATCAAAAAGACCACAAGAAACTAGCAGAAATTGAAAAGAAGTTTCTATTAAAAATGACAGATGAAGATTACAAGTTTTATGAGGTGATTATAACATCAAAAGTTTAAACCCAGCTTTAAAGCATTTACTCAAATACTCAATTCAAACTTAAAATTACATTTAGCATCCAGTAGGTAGAGATAAAAAGTGTTTAATAGAATTTTTCCATTTTTCAGGATCAAAAAACCAACAGGCATGGCTTCTGCATTTCTAAGCTAGTTCCTGAAACACCTTCTGAAGCCAGATTAAAAAAAAAAAGAGTTATTCAAGAAAGTTCAAAGAAA
>JABUQX010140760.1:0-5000 GCA_015478945.1 Trachelipus rathkii
CGGTATTGCTTCGTTCGATCAGGGATGGGTGTTTAACCGTTTCGCATTTATCGTGAAACGCTTTCGACTACTACGTGCACTACTTCTATTATTATTATTATTATTATTATTACCACTAATACCATTTATCATTATCATTTATTAAATGTGAATACAAAAGCAGAAGCTTTACAGAATCCTTTACAATAAAGATAAATACTGCATTAGAATGTTTCGTTATGGAGAGGAGAAATTTTTTTTTTTATCCAAAATTCATCTATTGTTTTTATTTACATAGTTATAAATTGTCTTAACTCTCTTTTAAATCTGGATTCATTTGTAATTTCCCTTAAGTTTCGAGGCAACGATTCCCAGAGTAAGATGCCATTATTAATACAAAAACTTATTAGTTTGCGTCCTGAAGAATGGATGTCTTAGAGACTTAGAATACTGAAATTTCTGGTGCTGTAGTTATAAGTCCAATTTAGGTTATTCAAATATTCCGAAAAAAAGTGCATCATCACTGAGAATATTCCTATAACTACTCCGAGCTTAAATTTGTATAGATCCTTAAGTGGTAATAATATATTACATTCAATGTAGAGTTCAGCAAAATGTAAACTATAACGAGTGCAAACATTTCGCATTGCGTTATTTTGGGCAGCAAATAAGGATCCTAATGCACTTTCTGTATAGATCCGCTCCAAACCAATATATTCAAATTGAGAAAAGGGTATAATTGAATAGTATAAAGTTATCAGGGTTTCGTTCGGAAATACTTTTTTAAAGCATAAATAACAGCTATTCCTGTGAATTCTGCTACATAAGCAATGAATATATTCATCAAATTTCAGATTATGATGGATTATTATTAGACCTAACTATTTATAGATTTGACAAATTCGATTGTAAAATGTTTGGTAAATGTTTGTTCGAACATTAGAAAAGGATGGGAAAATCATAGCCTTAGTTTTTCCTGAATTCAAAAAGATTTTATTATCACATGCAAGTGTATTGGAAATTTTTTGGTAAGTCTTCGTTGATTACGCTTTGAGTGTTGCTATTAAAAGTAACCTCTAATGTCAAATTATCTCTATAGCAGAAGACACTGTGCCGTATTTTTCTTACTTTTAATTATTTTTATTATTATTATTATTATTATTATTATTATTATTATTATTATTATTTATATTATTATAATTATTATTTATTATTGTTATTATTATTATTATTATTATTATTATTATTATTATTATTATTATTATTATTATTATTATTATTATTATTATTATTATTATTATTATTATTATTATTATTATTATTATTAATTGTAGTAATAAAACTTACGGAAAATAAGGATGTGCTTTTTAGTACTTCAATAAAATAAGGACAGTAGTTTTTTAAATTTTTAAGAAAGAGACCCGAGAGTGGGATTTCCAAACTTTTTTGTATGTGATTACCATCCGAGATTTACTTGGAATGAATTTTGGTTTGTCTAGTTTAAAGGAATTTTTGATATAAAGATTGGTTTTCCTCATAGTTCTGCACAATAATGTTAATAATCAGAAGTTCATTTTCAGTTCCATTTATGACTTAAGAGCAGGGATGACGAACTGAAGCTGAGATTATTTTTGGGTGAAAATCGGAGACGGAGTCGAAATCTTCTGGGAGTGGAGCCGCGGCTGGAGCAAAAAAAAAAAAGAAAATAAAGAAAAAAAAGAGGAAGCTCCCGGTTTCAGCAATCACAAATATGCTTACTTTCAACAAAGAAATTCAACCAGAGGACTTGACTGCTGGGAAATTGATGCATTAGAATATAATGGAAGGACTTTAGCAAAAGACAAAATATTTCTTTGAAAGAAGAGAATGAAATTTAGTTGAAAATAAAATATCTTATCGGATATCTATGTTGATCCAGAGTTCAGAATGTTCCTCAGAACTGAAGCTCTATTATTTAAAGCTAAGAATGATCTTTGTGAACTATCGAATAATAACACAAACAATGAATAACACTATCGAACAGTAATCTGGGTTGTAGTTGGATAATTCGTCAGTTTCAAAAATTCTTTCATGTAGTATCTTGTCAAACGAAGATGAAGAAGCCAAATTTGATAGAGAATGGATCCAGTTGGAGCACTCAGCAAAGCAATTGAAAAATACATTCAGTTATTAAAAGATCTTCAACCCAAATGTCCTCTTGAAAATATAAAGTAAAGTTCCATAATGAATTAAATCTACCAAAAATCAAATTTAACAGTTACGAAGGCAATCCCTTACTGTCCAAAATTTTGCAAGATGCTCCTTACACAAATACAGCTTTGCCTCCCACCCAAGTGAGTGTTGGACTCTTATTTTCTGATTTAAAAAAAAAAAATAGAAATCGGATCTAAGGGCATCGTTAAAGGAAGATTTTATTGAAATAGTTTTATTTTTAAGAAAAAAAAACTATTTTGAATAAAATTATATTACTTATGCTTAGGTAGTTCATAATTCTAAGAAGAATTATTTTGACAGTTAGGAAGAAAGTATGTTAGAATTTATTTCATTTTTTTAAAATTTTGTTTTCTACACAATATTTTCTAAACTTTTAATGACGTCTAAATAATACCATAAAAATTTGATAACTTAGAAAGTTAATGACTTTATATGTAAATGGAGAAGGAATTATAACTAAGAGCTAGAGTAGGTGCAGGTGCCGGAGCTGAACAATTTTAAAATGCTAAAGCCGGAGTCGGAGTAAGATCCGGAGCCGGCTAATTTTAAAATGATGGAGCCGGAGCCGGAGCCGGAAAAAAATTTAACCACTCTGAAGCCGGTTTAAAAAGATGTTACTGTTGATTGAAAGAGCTTTGGTATCCTGTACTACTACTACTACTACTACTACTACTATTACTACTACTACTACTACTACTACTACTAATAATAATAATAATAATAATAATAATAATAATAATAATAATAATAATAATAATAATAATAATAATAATAATAATAATAATAATAATAATAATAATAACGTTCGTTGAATAATAAAAACAGCCAAGCTTATGGATGCAGGATATTACCTCAGAAAACGTGACGGTAATATAAATTAATCCACACATATATATATATATATATATATATATATATATATATATATATATATATATATATATATATATATATATATATATATATTTTATACTCTTTCATATATACTATTTTTCTATATATATATATATATTATAGGCTATTCAGTAGGATCTTTCACCAAAAAGGTATATTTATAAAAATATTGTGTTTTTCCCATTTTAAAAGTTTTTTTTTTTTTTTTCCCAATAAGCATAAAGATAAAGTTGCGAATAATGCGAAGAAGCTAATTAAAGAAATATTAAAGTTCGAATCTATGTAAACTAACGTAACTCAACATAACCTTGCTTAACGTATGATAACCACTTACAGTAATTTATTTTTATATTAATAATTTTTTTCACTTTGCATTATTTAAAAAAACACGCATCTGGCACCACGAGCTCTTTGTACATTTTGCTCGATAATGAACAAAGAAAAATGAAAAAAATAGCCAAATTTTTAACTCTCTTTCCCACGAAATATTTAGAGAAATATCCTACCGGATGTCCATATATATATATATATATATATATATATATATATATATATATATATATATATATATATATATATATATATATATATATATATATATATATATATATATATATATATATATATATATATATATAATGAGCCTATAATTCGACATTAACCACTGTCTATAAGTAGTGTTAAATATTAAGATACAAAAGTTAACGCCAGATGACGATCTTTCCAGTTCGGTAATTTTGTAGGTCGCCTTTATATAAAAGAAGAATATTTAAAAAAGAAATGCTTGAAAAAATCGTCAAGAGCTCTTTGACGTATTCTTCTGTGTGACTTGAATTTCCTTTTAGAAAAAAGATCTCTTTTCAATTGGAGTTTTATTCAGTTCAATGGTGGCGTTATATAGGATTTTAATACAGAATTTTTAATAGTCATTAATTATAGCTAATTCTATATATATATATATATATATATATATATATATATATATAATATACGTATATATATATATATATATATATATACTACTATTCTTCTTCTTCTTTATATATATATATATATATATATATACATATATATATATATATATAACATATATATATATATATATATATATATATATATATACTATATACTTCTTTATATATATATATATATATAATATAACTCTTTTTCATCAAACAACCTTAATATATATATATATATATATATATATATATAGACCATGTTTCCATTGTCCGTCATATGTATCTTAAAACTATTAATGCTACAGTAAAACGGAATACATTGCTGGAATGCTGGTTCAATACTGGTCCAGAAAATGAAAAAAAATATATATATATATATATATATATATATATATCTCAAAAACTACAATAGCTACAGCGAAAAGGAATTTTTGGAATCCTGGTAAGAATTTCACATAAGAAAATGTAAAAAAATAATAATAATAATAAAAAGTTATTGTTAATAATTATAGTAATATGATTAGAAGAAGGCCTATCCTTAGAGACCTTTTATTGGTTTTTCGATAAAATAAATACTTTCTATTAAATTTTGCTTTATATACGGCACAGTAGGGGCTCGAGCCGACGGGAACATAGGGGGACGTTTTCCATACCCCGTAAGGAAGGGCGGAAGCCCCCGCCACACCCAAATACCAAAAGAGCGGGGTTCGGAGACCCTCCCCGGAGAATTAGTCTTACCCAATAGTTGGAAGGCCGAGACCCGACTCACCATCGGTGCAGTATACCTTGGTTAGGGTATTCTTTGGTAAAAAAAAGTAAAATTTAATAGAAAGTCTATTTATTTTACAACGGAAATAAAGGTCTCTATGCTCTCTAGCTCATGTATATGTGTGGCACAATAATTTTACATTTCTATGTGAAATTTTACCAGGATTCTTTAAATATCAGCAT
>JABUQX010140760.1:15000-22500 GCA_015478945.1 Trachelipus rathkii
CAGATATGTGGATCCAAAGCAGGAATGTAAACATTGGCTACATTTTCTTAAATTAGGATATTTTTCCTTACAAACAAGGTTCCAAAAATCACTTTCTGAAGACCTAGCTTTTAGAAATATGTCAGATCGTAAGCTTATTATTTCATCTTCCACTGTAACTTTATCCAATTTAAATAACTCAGCAAATTTACTTGAAATGAATTGTTGCTCTGTGTGCTCGTTGAATGGATAAATGACAAACTGAATCAACTCTTCGAATTTGGAGAAGTCATTAAATCTGATTTCAAAGTCATGAAGAACAGCACAGATTTCTGCAACATATTTTTCAGAGTTGAAAATGAATGTTGTTTGTTTTTGTAAGTGATCTTGAATGTTTGAAAATCTATCATATTGCTTGTTTTCCAAATCCCTGATCATGGTCATTGCTTGATTCTTGAAAGCAGCAACGCTACTCATCATATTACCAATTGTTTTATTTTTTCCCTGTAATTCCAAGTTCAGTGAACTTAGTGTTTCCGTAAAAACTGTCAAAAATGCCAAATTACAAAGCCATTCTGGATTTCGCAATTGATGATAATCTTCATTTCTTTCATCAAGAAAACTAATGACATCATTTAACAAGTCGCGAAACCGTTGCAAAAATTTACTTCGGCTAAGCCACCTAACATCCGTGTGCAGAAGCAAATCTTGTTCACTCTCTTCCAAGTGTAATTTAAAGAGGCGCCTTTGCAGGGATTTACCTCTGATGGAATTGACGATTTTAAAAGTAATATCCATGACATCTTTCGTATTAAGTCTCTTGCTGGCTAAAACTTGCTGATAATGATGAAATGATAAAAGTTTTGAAGTCTTTATCTTTCTTACATAAAGCTCTGAATTTGAATGCACCAGTCATCGCAGGAGCTGCGTCTGTGGTAATTGACATAAGTTTTCTTAGTGGCAACTGAATCTTATCAACATGCTCTTTGAATCCTTGAAAAATATCAACACCTCGAGTTCTTCCTTTCAATGAAATCATACCTAACAATTTCTCTTTAAAAGAAAAATCTTCAAATATCATTCTGATAAAAATCAGCAACTGAGCGATGTCACTGACATCGGTCGATTCATCCAACTGTAGAGATAATGAGACACATTGATCAATGTCTTTTAATATTTTTTGATTTACATTATGACTCTTTTTTTTTTTTTTTTTACGGTTAACCACCGCTCACGGGTGAGCCCTTTTCAGGAGAAGTGAAAATAAAAACAAGAGCCCCACAATCCCAGCCTAAGACAAATCTCAGGTGAGCGCAGACGTGGGCTTTAAAGAGGGAAGATTATTACAGTTGGAAAAACAGAAGAGGGCAAGAGATTTCCACAGAACAGAAGTAGCTGGAAGGAAGAGGTACCACAACGAACAAGTCTGGGGTTCTCAATACTCACGCAAAATTCATGCGAGGCATGGCACCCCTTGTATTGCAAGGGCGACGCAACGGAGGTGGAATACGAGGCGGCCAACTCCCTGAGCATCTACCGCTGTAGTACCTATAGAAGAGATAGTGCATAACACGTCACGACGCAGAGATAGAGGGTCAAGAGAGTTTAGTAGGGGACAGTTTATTAGTCTCTTAAGCTTTAGACTCAACCCTATCAATAGAAGAGGTGGAGCCGGAGCCCCCAAATGTGAGAACAGTACTCCATAAGGCGAATAAGGCCCTTATATAACTGGAGCAGCTGTACAGCAGAAAAAAAAAATTCCCGCAACTGAACAGAACTCCCCAGTTTCTTTGAGGCCACGTATCTTAGCAACCATTGAAATATGAGGTTTCCATGACAATTTATTGTTTATGTAGACCAAAAATGTTTATGTTATTCACAGGAGAGACGTTAGAGCCGTCGAAGGGGAAAAAGAAAGTTGGGAGGTGTCTTTGAGAGGAGATGTAAGAAGTTGAGTTTTTTAAAGAGTTGAATTTTACAAGGTTGCGGTAACCCCACCGAAATCCCATTCAGATCGACAAGGATAGAATCGGAAAGATGAAGACGAGAGGCAACTCATAAACAAGGGGGCAGATTTGAAGTTAGTAGAAGAGTGGAGGGTTGAGTCATCGGCATAGAGTGAACAGAGTTGGAAGTACAGCTGACGAGATCGTTGATGAAAAGTAGGAATAAAGTTAGATAGAACGGAACCTTGCGGAACACCACAATTAACAGGAAAGGAGGAAGGGGTCGCTCCATCAACGATTGCTGATATAGAGCGATCGGAGAAAACTAGATAAGAGTAAGCCAAAGAGAAGGAGGAAACCCAAAGGAAGGGAGCTTAGAGAACAGTGACGCGGCCAAACCCGGCCAAAAGCTTTGGATATGTCAAGCGCCACCGAAAAACTCCCCATAGTTCCAAAGGGCAGAGAAGACCATAAAGGAGGTAGATACTCAAGCAGGAGATCAGTTGACCTCGAAGATCCAAAAGCCACACTGATGATCTGAAAGAAGGGAATGAGTTTCCCTTTGATCAGGAAATGAAAACTAAGAAGAGTTTTAAAGATTTTAGATAGAATTCAAGAGTAGAGAGCTATAGGGCGATAGTTTGAGGGATAGAACGGCTACCTTTTTCGGGATCGGTTGGACATGTGCCTTCCAGCACTGAGGAAGAGTGTTAGTATTAAGGCATATAGAGTCAAGAGTTGAACGAGGACAGGCGCCAGCTCAGAAGCACACTCTCTCAAAACACGAAGAGAAATGCCGTCCGGGCTACTTGCCTTCCAGACGTTTATAGATCTCCGAACCCATGCGCACGATCATGTGTAATCACAGGTAAAGACATGGGAAACCTGAGAGGGAAAGGAGTAGGAGGATTGTCCAGGGTGAAATTAGATGAAAAAGGAGGCCGAAGAGTGGCCTTTTCAGAAGGAGAGTTAGCAACAAAACCCGTCAGAACGAATAAGGGGAGGAAGGCAGATTTACAAAGTTGTTTGAGATGTTTTTGGCCAAGGGGCCAGAATTTTTATCAGTAGGGGAACCAAGCAGGTTGTCGCATTTTGTTTAGTGAAAGTGCGCTTAGCCTGTCGGAATAGTATCCCTGCAACGTTTCCGAGCAGGATGAAAGTTAGTAAGATTAATAGGAGAATGAGTTTTTCCATGCCCGATACGCAATGTCTCTCTCCTGAATGGCGCGAGAACAAGCTCCATCGAACCATGGATTTTGGGGAGAAAAAGATTTAGTTGAAGATGGAATGAACCTGCTCATCCCATCGGTTATAACGACCACTACCTTTTCAGCAGTGACCGAGGCATCCTTTAAGTCAAAGCAGAATTCATTCCAAGAGTAGTTTGCCAAAAAACAACGCAATTCCCAATTAGCCCGATTAAAGTGCCAGAAATTACGTTTAGGGCATGGTGGAGCTGCTGGAGAAAAGTATTATAATTAAGAGCTACAGATTTTGGTCAGAGTTACGCCAATAGGAGGAGAATGGTGTATTTAAAACGAAGGGTAGTGGTGAAACATAAGTCAAACGTATTAAAATTGGTTAGGACGATCTGGAATGTGTAGGTTCCTTAAGTAACTGTTCCAGATCTGGTGAGAATATATGAAATCTTTTTGTCTCTCCATATCAGTGTGAGAGGAGGGCCCAACCACTCAATTATGGTGTACGTTGAAATCCCTAAATAGAGGATCTCAGCATTTGGATGGGAAGAGGTAACAGTCTCATGAGAAGTAAGATAGTCAAAAAAAAGAAACGTGAAAATCTGTTTCATTAGAAGGCTGTAGCAGAAACACAAGATAATGATAGTAGTAGGGAGAAAGATTTTAAGCCACAGAACATCGAAATTAAGAGATTCAAGATTCTCGAGACGTGTTACAGGAGTGTTTATGTTTATATAGGCACAGACACCACCATTAGACGGAAATTATAGAAAGGTTATAGTTAGAGATATTAAGTTTATTTGAAAAAGAATCCCTGGCCAGCTGGGTCTCAGACAATAATAAAATGTTAGGTTGAGAGTTAGAGAGGTGATATTCCACAGATTCGTGATTAGCACGCAGGCCGCGAACGTTAGCAAAGTCAATAGAAAAACCCCGCCTGCGCCCACCCCCACATCTACTTCGACCTGTCATTCGATCAGCCGCTCGCACAAACAAACGCACACAAGCTCTAATAGTTTAAAAATTTACACGTTTACTCAATCCACACACACACACAAACACACACACACACAAGCGATCGTACTAACAGTATAACTAAAACTAATGTTAGAGAAAAAAAAATTAAAAGTATCCCAAGGTGATGGTAAACTTGGGATATTTAGTTAAAACCTAAAAATAAACTTTACGTTATCCAATGTTAATTAAAAAAAACACAAAAACTAAAATCCTATATTATGTTAAATAATGTTTAAAAGAATATAAAAATCAAACTAAAACTTATCTTAAGATTCCAGATGGTAAAAGTTTCAATCTATGATTTAATACCTCTTTAAAAGAAAAAATCTTCAAACACCATTCTGATAAAAATCAGCAACTGAGCGATGTCACTGACATCGGTCGATTCATCCAACTGTAGAGAAAATGAGACACATTGATCAATGTCTTTTAAAAGCTGTTGATTTACATTATGACTCATGGATTCGATACGTCTCATGACTGTATTACGTGAGAGTTGCAGGTCTTTAATATATATTTTTTTTATCTTCGATATCCACTTAAATCTCCTTTATATATTCTCCATCCAAAAATGGCTTGCATTTTCTGGCTATTTTATGACACACTTGAAAGGACGCAATTGTTGCAGCCTTCGATTGATCTTTTGGTTTGGTAAACATGTTTCTCTGTGCTGTCAATTTAGATTTCAGTTCATGAAGTTTTTTCTTTCTTACTTCACTCTTGAGGGGAAAATCGGTATTATATTTACTATGGAAAGCATTGAAATGCCTCTCCAAATTCCCCTTCTTTGGTATCGCTACGGAAGTGCTACAAATAAAACAGTAACATTTTCCTCTAACAATAACAAGAAAGTAGTCTAGCTCCCATTCTTCATGGAAATGGTAAGTTTTTGTTTTTTGGATACACTCATTTTCAAATACAAAAAGAGTAGGTTTTTATACAGACTAGTTATACAGATCGACGTATTAGCCGGTCCTGGTATGCAATATTTAAAATATATTTTTAGTAATAAAATTTCGTTGCATACTTTCGTTTTATCTGCTTACGTACGGCATGTATTCTACATTTGGAAGAAATTGGAATCTCTATTCTGAAGTTGGGTAAATTGGAACTGTTCAACATTTGTAAGAGATTAATGTATGTACTCAACATTAGCTGAGAATATGAAATCTCTATTATATATATTTGGGAGAAATAGGAATTTGTATTCTCAACGTTCGAAAGAAGTTGCAATCTGAATTCAAGGTAACATTTGGAGGCAAGTTTGAAGTCTGCATTCTACATTTTGGAGATTTTTAGTAAGATCTCTACCCCACTTTTGGGAGAAATTGGGTTAAAAATTTCTACATTTGGAAAAATTGGTGACTGTGTTCTATATTGGGTGAAAATTTAAAGTCTGCATTTTACATCTTTGAAAAATTGGAATGTTTTCTACATTTGGCTTATATGATATGTTTTAAATGACTATTTATTTATTTATTTATTTATTTATTTATTTATTTATTTATTTATTTATTTATATGTTTATTTATTTATCTTTAAAATATTTATATTTCCAATGATAAATTTCTTATTATATCATGTTTTGTATTAATGTCTACGGGCAACACACCCCAATGATCTAGTACACTTTAAGAGAGGCGAAAGGGATGGGTGGATTGAAAAAAATATATAAAATCTAAAAATAAAATATAAAAATAAAATTAATTATTATTATTATTATTATTATTATTATTATTATTATTATTATTATTTTATTATTAAATTACAAGTTTCTCACTTTTGTAAATACTAATCCAATTAAAAAAATAACAATTCACTTACTAATTTATTTATATATATATATATATATATATATATATATATATATATATATATATATATATATATATATATATCCTCCTCTCCTCATATATATATATATATATAAAGTAAAAATGCAATAAACTGCAATCAAATTTGTATTTGTAAATACCCCTTGATGTATTTTCACCATGCTGGGATTCGATCCTGGACCCTAGCAGATTAGCGTGCAAGTGTTTGACCACTACGCTACGACGACACAAAGAAGAATCCAAGAATACTTCTACTGTCCAAGCACAGCATTGCCACGTATTCTCCACTCGCACGCACTCGGGCAGCCAGGGCCAAACAGGGGTGCGGCGCATGGTGGTGAATAATGAATACCAAAACCGGGGGCATTATATAGAGTGAAATGCTGTGCCCCTGCAATCAAATTTGTATTTGTAAATTCCCCTGATGTATTTTCACCATGCTGGGATTGATCCTGGACCCTAGCAGATGAGCGTCTACAAGTGTTTGACCACTACGCTACGACGACGCAAAGAAAAGTACCAGAATACTTCTACTGTTCAAGCACAGCATTACTACGTATCCTCCGCTCGCACTCGAACGTAGGGCCAAACAAGGTACCACGCATAGTGAATAATAATACCAAAACCGGGGTCATTATGTATAAGTGAAATGCAAATACCTTGCAATCAAATTTGTATTTGTAAATACCCCTGATGTATTTTCACCATGCTAGGATTCGATCCTGGACCCTAGCGGATGAGCGTACAGTGTTTGACCACTACGCGACGACAAAGAAGAATCCGAGAATACTTCTACTGTCCAAGCACAGCATTACTACGTATTCCTCCCGCTCGCACTCGAACGTAGGGCCAAACAGGGTGCCGCGCATGGTGAATATAATACCAAAAACCAGGGGGCATTATAAATAAGTGAAATACAATACCCTGCAATCAAATTGTATTTGTAAATTCCCCCTGATGTATTTCACCATGCTGGGATTCGATCCTGGACCTAGCAGATGAGCGTGCAAGTGTTTGACCACTACGGTACGACGAGACAAAAGAAGAATCCGAGAATACTTCTACTGTCCAAGCAGAGCATTACTACGTATTCCTTCCGCTCGCACTCGAACGTAGGGCCAAACCGGGTGCCGCGCATGGTGAATATTAATACCAAAACCGGGGTCATTATGTATAAGTGAAATGCAATACCCTGCAATCAAATTTGTATTTGTAAATACCCCCTGATGTATTTTCACCATGCTGGGATTCGATCCTGGACCCTAGCAGATGAGCGTGCAAATGTTTGACCACTACGCTACGACGAGACAAAAGAAGAATCCGAGAATATATATACTTCAGTATATATATATATATATATATATATATATATATATATATATATATATATATATATATATATATATATATATATATATATAAATATATGTAAACATCTATATAGCAACAACATATCTTTTTAATATATATATATATATTTGCTATTATTCTCTTTTTATATATATATATATATATATATATATA
>JABUQX010140761.1:5000-25000 GCA_015478945.1 Trachelipus rathkii
ATCTTTTAAAAGTCTTAGCAATTTCTCAAACGGTAATAAATATCTACATAAATTCAATTTAGAGGGAATCATTCCAAAATTTAAACCTTTTGCTAGAGAATTTTTCATGCTTTCACTTAACCGAAAAGAGCTGTAGTTGAAAATCACTTTATCAGGATTTATGCTGTCAAAGTCTAAAGATAATCCAAGAGAAAACAATTTCCTTTCATGAATTTTTTCAATAGTAGCTTTAGTGTTGTTCATAGTTCTTGATAAAATGCGATTAATATATATAAAATCTAAAGTTGAAAGATTTGCTTTTAAAATATCCTTAAATTTCTTGACAGCTTTTGAAGTTGTATTTATTAAATTCTCTTTATTCCTTATTTCATTATTAAGAAGAATATTTTGACATTTCTTATATGCTCTAGATCCATATAATCTCCTGTTCCAAAGCCGAAAAAATATAAATTTAGGATAAATTTTATTTAACTTGCATTTCTTTAAGAAAGAGAGTTGAAGATTTAAAAATATATAAATAAATAAATAAATAAATAAATAAATAAATAAATAAATTTAATGATTAAATAGATAAAAAAAAATAAAAAAAATAAATGTTTAATTACCGAATATTATTTTTTATTGACGTGTATATTCCCGCTCCCCCGGTTGTGGCCCCGCACCGCACCTCACCGCACCGCACCTCACTTAGTAACGGATAGAGTTTGCTACATGGTATCTCTCTCAAATTTGACACCCCCATAGGGGGTGACGTAACCTCGTCGTATACGAGGTTACGTGGCCATGCACCCCATAGGGGGGGGTGCTAGCCCCCAAACCTGAGATATTGACGTAGAAGGTTGAAACTTGTGTGTGTGTGTAGGTGTAGTGTGTTTGTGTGTGTGTGTAGGTGTGTGTGTGAGTGTGCGTGTATTATTATTATTATTATTATTATTATTATTATTATTATTATTATTATTATTATTATTATTATTATTATTATTATTATTATTATTATTATTATTATTATTATTATTATTATTATTATTATTATTATTATTGTTTGTTATTATTATTATTATTATTATTATTATTATTATTATTATTATTATTATCGCACTGCACCGCACCAACCAACACCTGGTAACGGATAGAGTTTACAACATGGTATCTCCCTCAAATTTAACAACCCCATAGGGGGTGACGTAACCTCGTCGTAGACGAGGTTACGTGGCCATGCACCCCATAGGGGGGGTGCTGGCCCCCTAAAAATTGAAATGATCGTAGAAGGCTGAAATTTGGAGATAGTATAGAGGAGGAATGAGTAAGTAGGATACGGATCCGGATTCGGATTCGGATCCGGAACCGGCACCGGTGCTGGCTCCGGTGCGGTGCTGAGTTAGTAAATATTTGTATAATAATATAATATTGGTATCAAAATATATGTTTAAAAGGTCATAGATTTCGAATATGATGGTTTGAAGACCCCTGCGAGAAGAGTTCCGACAGCTGGCCCGGGGCTGGCGTGTGCGCCCGCAGACGCAATCCGGCGCGAAACCGGCGCGTGCGACCGTAGGCGCGATCCGGCGCAAAACCACAGCGAGAGCGCAAACGTGTTCAGTTTTCTTTTAATAAATTTTATAATTTTTTTAGCTTTTACGAGTAGGCTTTTGTTTTTAATTTAATTTTTTTCAAAAATTTATTATTTTTTTTTTTTTTTTTTTATTTTGTTTTTACTAAAAAAATTATGCTTTCATGTTATAACCTAATTTACGTTTTTACATACCTAAATCAGTAAATCAGTAAATCAAACCACCATCCAACCACCCTTCTGTCCCTCCGTGAATCTATTGATCTATTGATTCAAGTCATATTTTTTATTAAAATTGCTATGTTTTACATACCCTAAATCAGTAAATCAGTAAATCAGTAAATCAAACTGCCATCTCCACCACCCTCCTACCCATCTATGATCTAATGATCTATTGATCTATTGATTCAAGTCATATTTTTTATTAAAATGGTTATGTTTTACATACCTTAAAGCAGTAAATCAGTAAATCAAACTGATCTCTCCACCACCCTCCTACCCTGCTATGTTCTATTGATCTATTTATTCAAGTCATATTTTTTATTAAAATTGTTATGTTTTACATACCCTAAAGCAGTAAATCAGTAAATCAGTAAATCAAACTGCCCTCCACCACCCATACCCTGCTATGTCTTTATCTATTGATCTATTGATCTATTGATCTATTGATCTATTGACCTATTGATTCAAGTCATATTTTTAGTATTTTTGTTTTACATACCTAAACATTAAATCAGCAAATCAATGATTCAAGGTAATAAGGTATCCTTCCCTCCTCTCTCCATCCCATCCATGATCTATTGATCTATTGATCTATTGATCTAGTTACCCATTTATAACATAAATGCTAACCTTTTCTTATTCATTAGTGTTCAGGTGTCAATCTAGAATGAACGTTGGTAAATTTATGTTCCGCGCTCCTGCCACATGTCTTGTGTCAGGTCCTACAGGGTGCGGGAAAACCTTTCTGTTATTAAACATTTTAAAAGAGGTCGAGATTTTCGAACAGCAACCTGTTAAAATCATATGGGGCTACAGTGTTTACCAAGAAAAGTTTAAAGATTACAAAGATGTAATCCAATTTCATGAAGGGTTATATGATATAAAAGCTCTTCAATGTTTACCAGGGCATAAAATTATAATCCTTGATGATTTGATGCATAAATTGAATGAGGATATAGCAGAAACTTTCACAGTTTACTCACATCATTTAAACATCACAGTATTTTTATAACACACAGAATATCTTTCACCAGAATAAGTATATGAGGGATGTGTCTTTAAACACACAGTATTTAATCTTGTTCGGACACCGGCTTGTTTCTGAGGTAGTCCAATCATCATTCTACCCAAATGTTCCCTACTCAGCGTAAAGAGTTCTTAAAAGTATATAAAGAAGTTACATCTATACCTCACGGTTATTTACTCTGTGAGCTTCATCCTAAGAACACGCATAGAGTGTTACTGCGTACAAATATCTTACCTAACGAGATTGAGACAGTATACATACCTGAATAATGAGTACTCTAGTAGCAGATTATTTACCTCTTTTGAGAAAATTTAAAAACCTGAAACCTTCTGAAAAACGTAAACTGATCTGTGAAGATGAAAAATTTATACAATGTATAGCAGAAGTATGCCTAAATCTTATAAAAGGAAATATTCCTTTAAACAGACCTCAGAAGGTAAAGCTGCGTCGTCATAGAAACATCATTAAAAAACTTGCTGGTAACGTAAGAAAACTTAAAAATAAATAGAAGCTATTACAGAAAGGCGGAGGTGTGTTCCTACCTTTACTCTTTTCAGTTATAGCCCCTTTGATAACCAAGTGGCTTGCTCAATGATGAAAAAGGTAGTGGTTTTACCCTACAGCGATTATGAGAAGATGAAATATAACACAGGAACCCTACCTCTACAACAACAACACCAGCAACAACAACAACAACAACATCAAAAACAACATCAAAAACAACAACAGCAACAACAACAACAACCATTCTAACAACCTCAATCAAACCCTCAACTGCATCAGATCGGGTATAAACCTTATCAACCGTTGCTTCAACAGCAGCCTTTGAGTTTATATGATCCGCAAGTTGAACAGATAAATAATTACGAGAAGGAACTGCATCAAATATTAAACTCTGACGTTAACATTCATGAAAAAGAATCTATATCAAAATGCTATACAAAAATTAGTAGATCTAAAAGTTTTATTAAATTCACCTAAGGAAGATTCAGCTCTAGCAACAGATACTAAGCCTATGGTGAAAAGAGAAGATAATTTTAAACATGTACTCAAGGAAAGCTTGCCAATGAGGAGTAAGAAAACGGGTATAGCTCTATATAATATTTTAAAAGATCAGATTACATGGAATGAACTCGGTCAAATCATTATTGAGGGAGAAGTCATAGCTGGATCGAATATTGTTGACTTGATATCCGATCTCTCTCGTGATTGGAAGAAGGCTCCTGTAGCAGGATGGAACAGGATCAAACAAGAACTTCAGACTATTAATTTTCCGAGAACTTTAATCCAGAATAAACAAAGATTAGCGGATCTGGATAATATTCCAATATCTCCTAGACCTGATGCAAGTCCCTCTGGTACTTCTTTTGCATCGGATAGATTAAAGCTGATAAGTAGAAGTACATTACGTTCAAGTGTAGGAAGAATAAGAAAAAAACCATACCTCGCTTCAAAATGGATTAGTTCCTAATTATTTATTGTAATTTTTTATATGATTGTATTATTTGTAATTTAAAATTATGTATATAACCTATGTTATCTTTCTGTATACACTTGCTATGTTTTTAGACTTGTAATTTAAAATAGTTAATATTATTTTGTAATTAAAAAAATAAAATATTTCATAAATACATTTGTTTTTGTTTTTATATCACCTTTCAGTATAAATGAATATAATTTTTATTGTTAATGTCATTGTGAATCATGGAGGCTAAGGAAGCGGTCGATAAATATTACTTTGATGTGAAACAACCATACAGTTACGGGGGTTTTTCAAGGTTTGCCTCAAAGTTTCCACAAATTAATAAAAAAGAATTGAAAAAATATTTAGAAGGTGAGGATGCTTTTACCCTTCATAAACCTATACGAAAAAAATTTCCGACACGGAAAACCATAGCGACACATTTAGATAGCGTATGGCAACTAGACTTGACCGATATGATAAAATATAAATCTTACAACGAAGGTTATCAATATATTCTTTTTGTGATAGATGTATATTCCAGATACTTATGGTTAAGGGTTTTAAAAGATAAAAAAATCAAAGACTGTTGCTGCAGCTGTCAAAGAAATTATAAATGAAGATGGCCGATATCCTCAAATGATATGGACAGATAAAGGTTCAGAATTTTTAGGTAAAGAGTTTCAAGAAATAGTTACTGAATATGACATAGGGTATTACAACACATTTTCAGTTAATAAAGCGGCTATAGTTGAAAGAGTACAACGAACTATAAAAGAAAGAATGCATAGGTATTTTACGAAGATGAATACATTTAAATATTTCGATATACTACAAGACCTGGCTTACTCTTATAATCGGTCTCATCATAGAACACTTAAGAATACCCCTATGGAGATGGTGAAGACAAAGCCCTATGTACCTATCAACCCAAAGGGAAAAATAAAAGATAACACGGGTATTAAAGTAGGAGATTATGTGAGAGTATCCAGGACTGATGAAAATTTCAGAAAAGGGTATGAAGCTGGATGGTCAGAGAGGTTTTAAAGTAGATACTATCAGAGAATTTCCTAGAGACAGGTTAAAATTATACTATCTAGAGGATTTAGACGGAGAAAAAATAAAAGGAGGATTCTATAAACAAGAAATACAGAAAATACGATTTGATCCTAAGAGTCATGAGTATAAAATAGAAAAAATATTAGGATCTAAAGGGAAAGGTAAAAATAAACAGTATCTTGTCAAATGGATAGGTTACCCTGTGAAGTTTAACAGTTATATAAATGCTAGCGAAATTAAGAAACATTGATCAGTTTACTTTGTGAACATGGAGAGTGAAGATCATTTCTATTTAACGTTGCCGTCATCGGCTTCTATGGACTTATATCCGGAAAATAAAATATCAGACTTTACTACAGAGTTATTGAGTCCTATAAAACTCGAGCGAGAAATGTACGAAGTTGGGTTATGCGAAATGATACTGGATGCGCGTGTAGAGAATATGCCTGATTCACATATGGCATTTGTAATATTTAGAAGTGTTGAGAATGTTAAAAACGTATTAAAAATTAACACAGATATGAGAGCTATCGAGAGAGCAGATAGAGAATATTTCTTTGAAAGATATTTAATTAACCGCGGTCTCTATAAATCTCTTACCGATGTGTTCGTAGACTTAAACAAACAATTTAAATCAAGTCGTATATGTAAAGATTTAGTATTTCTAGTTAATAAAACATTCAACGAGGACAATGTGTTAATCACCTTAAAGTCTCAAGCTCTAGTAAACCTGAAAGATAGAAGTTTATTTATTTTCCATACTTCAGACTGGTTTCGTAAATGTACTTACTTACGTGATGATACAATATTGAGAATTAACGATATCAAAGAGCCTCTAAATGAATTAATACATTATATCCCCACTATGGAAGAGTATTTAGATAAGCTTGTAGCAAAAAGCAACATCGATGATTCATTACATTTTGTATGTGACCCTTCAAAGATGTTACACGACCCTGGTGTAGCATATGTTTACAGCGATATTGTAGAACCCCAGTATGTTGGAAACACTAAGGCACAGTTACTAAGAGTGATACATTTTCCTAAAGATGGTAGAGTTATAAGTTTTCCTAGTGTACACTATATACCTCTGAATAACGCTCAATTTAGAACCGTAAGAATGTATATAAGAGATGTCGAAGGGAACCCTTATCCATTCACACATGGTACAACAGTGTGTAAAGTGCATATACGGAAGAAGCTCCGATAGTGTAAAGACTCTAACTCGTAAATAAGTGTATGTGAAACTGTAATCATGACCTCCGAAGATCATTTCTATTTAACGCTGCCCTCATCGGCTTCTATGGATCTACATCCTGCTAATAAAATATCAGACTATACAACTCAATTATTGAACCCTATAACTTTTGATCGAGAAATGTATGAAGCAGGATTAAGTGAAATAATTCTTGATGCGTCTGTTGAGAATATATTAGAGTCCCCCTCTGCCTTTATAATATTTAGAAGCGTTGAATATGTTAAAAATGTATTAAAAATTAAAGCTAAGACAGACATTATCGAACATGATGGAAAAGAATATTTCTATGAAAAATATTTCATAAGTCGGGGTCTTTACAAATCGGTTACTGATGTGTTCATGGCCTTAAATAAAAAATTTGAAACAAGTCAATTATGTAAAGATTTAGTGTTTCTTGTTAATAAAACCGTTAATGAAGATAACGTGTTAATCACCTTAAAATCTCAAACTCATGTGAACCTGAAAGATAGAAGTTTATTTATTTTCCATTCTTCAGCATGGTTTCGTAAATGTAATTACTCACATGTAGACTCAATATTGAGAAATAATGACATCAAACCATCTCTAAAGGATCTAATACGTTATATACCAACGATGGAAGAGTATGTCTCAAAAAATGACACCGAGAGTTCATTACATTTTGTATGCATGCCTTCTAAGATGTTTCAAGATCCAGGTATGGCCTATGTTTATACAGATATTATAGATCATCAGTATGTAGGGAATACTAAAGCCTCTTTGTTAAGAGTAGTTCATTTTCCTAAAGGTAATAGAGTTATAAGCTTTCCTAATGTTCACTACTTACCGTTGAGTAAGACCCAATTGAGTTCGATTCGTATTTATATAAGAGACGTTGAAGGTAATCCATACCCATTCACAGTTGGGACAGCAGTGTGTAAAGTACACATAAGAAGGAAGCTCCGTTAAATAATAATAATGGAAAGAGAAAGAGTCTTCAGGGGTTCAAGAATGCAGAGAGGATATGGTTTAGGTGGATTTTTTGCTTCGCTGTTCAGACGTGCTATCCCTTTGTTTAAATCAGGAGGTAAATATCTCGCTAAAAAAGCAGCTAGGACAGGTATAGATACTTTCCAAGATATTATGGGCGGTATCGATCCACGAACAGCTGTAAAACGTCGACTAGCCGATGCTTCTGATGAAATGTTAGATGATGTTAAACGAAAAATACGACGTAAGATGACTGGTCAAGGTGTAGGTCGCCGTAAAAAACCTATAAAGAGGAATAGGAAAGGACCATTAAAGAAAAAGTGTTTTGATGTGTTTGCTCTCTAATAATGATGATAAGTGGTAACTTTTTTACATAAACAGTGACAACCTGTAACTATTTCGTATATAAGGAGTGTTTAAACAAATCTCTCCTCATTATACGTCCGGCAATTGTACCAGCAAGATGCATTTCCTCCATCCCTCCAGCCCAGACTGTTGTAAGAGTGAATTGGATCTCTTCTCAGTGAACCCTACACAGATCAGCGTGAGTGAGTCCAATTTTATTAGTATTAACCCTATTCACGCGATCACAAATACAGATGTACCTCTCGAATTCAATATCCCTGGCACTTCTGACCAATATCTTGACCCTTCGAATGTGTTTTTATATCTGAAGACTAAGTTAGTAAACGAAGATGGTTCAGATCTCACAGGAACCGATCACGTAGTGTACTCCGAGACAAATTTCCTGTATACGTGTTTTAATCAACTTGAGGTGTTTTTAAATGAAACATCTCTAGGACTGCAAGTTACCCTTATCGAAGTTATATTGAAACTTTACTAAATTATTCTCAAGATGCGAAGAGTCTCATCTGCAATCATGCGGATATTACAATTTAAAAGATGTAGAGAAACATAGAACCAACACTGCTAAGTCTAAAACACATATGAATATTATGGACGTGTAAACGGTGATATATTCTCTCAGGAAAGACTTATTCTACCATCAGTGGACACCCCCATCAGGTTAACTAGATCTGCACCTCAATTTGCCTTAATGTTAAAAGCGCTGTTTTAGCCACAACTACGGCTCCAAAGCCTATCTTTAAATTATTGGATGCTTATCTATATGTACGTAAAGTGAAATTATCTCCCATTAAACATAAGGGATAGCACGTCTGACCGATACAGCAAAATATCCAATCAAGAGAATTGAGACTAAAATTTTTAACTTTACCCAAGGATTATCGAGTATTAATATACCTAACATCATCAATGGTAGCTTACCTCAGAAGGTAATAATAGGAATTGTAGAACACGATGCTTATTCTGGAAACTATGGAAAGTCTGCCTTTAAATTTACCCATTTCGGACTTAGAGGTATCAGTTTACACGTGAATGGTCAACCGTACGGTCGTGATTATGAGATGATATATGAAGACTCACATTCTCAATGTTCGCGTCCTTTTTACGATTTATTTGCTAATACTGTATCTTGCAGCGATAACGGTACAGGTGTCGATCTCAAGACTTATGCCGAAAACAGTAATTTATATGCATATGATCTCACTGCTGATCTTTCAGCTTGTAATGCTTATCATCTCAATATCCTAAGAAAAGGAACATTAGGGTTGAGTCTCAAATTTGGACAAAGTTTGACATCCTCAATCTCAGTTCTGGTGTATTTGGAACATCCTCAAATCATCGAGATTGACAGAGTACGAAATATAATCTTGAATTATTAAACATGAATGAAGAAGAAATATTAAACGCCTTCGGAAACGAAAGAAGATTTTTAGGTGTATTCGCCTGTAATGAACTCGGTTCTGTGAAATTGGCTACCGACTCTGGACTTATCTTCAACACTTCTCCTCGGGATGTTTCGAGCTATGGGCACTGGATAGCCGTGTATAAGAATAAAAATAATGTATATTTCTTTGACTCTCTGCATTTAGATTTTATGTTTACTAATCATTATGTAACATCTTTTTTAAAATATAATAATGTTCAATATGTTAAGACCTTATGTTTTCCTGTACAACCGATCAGTTCTAATTTATGTGGTGTATACTGTATTTATTTCATTATATGTTTTTTAAATAATGTTTCTTTTAATAAACGTAAATATATTTGATGCTAAAAATTTATATGTTAACGATTATGCAGTTTGCACTCATGTTATAAATGCTTTAAAATAAAAACATTTTCTTTTCCGACTTTTAACCAAAGAACTTATTTATACTATGGAAAAATATGACTTGAATCAATAGATCAATAGATCAATAGATCAATATATTATTAGATCAATAGATCAATAGATCATAGCAGGGAAGGAGGGTGGTGGAGGGGGCAGTTTGATTTACTGATTTACTGCTTTAAGGTATGTAAAACATAGCCATTTTAATAAAAAAATATGACTTGAATCAATAGATCAATAGATCAATAGATCATAGATGGGTAGGAGGGTGGTGGAGATGGCAGTTTGATTTACTGATTTACTGATATAGGGTATGTAAAACATAGCAATTTTAATAAAAAATATGACTTGAATCAATATATCAATAGATCACGGATGGACAGAAGGGTGGTTGGATGGTGGTTTGATTTACTGATTTACTGATTTAGGGTATGTAAAAACGTAAATTTTTAGGTTATAAACATGAAAAGCATAACAATTTTGGTAAAAACAAAAATAAATTAAAAAAATAAATAAAAAATAATAAATTTTTGAAAAAATTAAGTTGAAAACAAAAGCTCACTCGTAAAAGCTAAAAAATTATAAAATTTATTAAAAGAAAACTGAACACGTTTGCGTTCTCGCGGTGGTTTCGCGCCGGATCGCGCCTGCGGGCGCACGCGCCAGTTTCGCGCCGGATTGCGCCTGCGGGCGCACACGCCAGCCCGGGGCCAGCTGTCGGAACTCTTCTCGCAGGGGTCTTCAAACCATCATATTCGAAATCTATGACCTTATAAACATATATTTTGATACCAATATTGTATTATTATACAAATATTTACTAACTCAGCACCGCACCGGAGCCAGCACCGGTGCCGGTTCCGGATCCGAATCCGGATCCGTATCCTACTTACTCATTCCTCCTCTATACTATCTCCAAATTTCAGCCTTCTACGATCATTTCAATTTTTAGGGGGCCAGCACCCCCCCTATGGGGTGCATGGCCACGTAACCTCGTCTACGACGAGGTTACGTCACCCCCTATGGGGTTGTTAAATTTGAGGGAGATACCATGTTGTAAACTCTATCCGTTACCAGGTGTTGGTTGGTGCGGTGCAGTGCGATAATAATAATAATAATAATAATAATAATAATAATAATAATAATAATAATAATAATAATAATAATAATAATAATAATAATAATAATAATAATAATAATAATAATAATAATAATAATAATAATAATAATAATAATACCTTATAAGAAGTTACTATTGTTTCACCTTCAAATGTCAATAATATCTCAGGTTTGGGATGAGCCCCCTATAGTGCATGGCCATGTGTCGTCTACGACGAGGTTACGTCACCCTATGGGTGTCAGTGAGAGATACCATGTGGCAAACTCTATCCGTTACTAAGTGAGGTAATCACTTTATCAGGATTTATGCTGTCAAAGTCTAAAGACAATCCAAGAGAAAACAATTTCTTTTCATGAATTTTTTCAATAGTAACTTTAGTGTTGTTCATAGTTCTTGATAAAATGCGATTAATATATATAAAATCTAAAGTGGAAAGATTTGCTTTTAAAACATCCTTAAATTTCTTGACAGCTTTTGAAGTTGTATTTATTAAATTCTCTTTATTCCTTATTTCATTATTAAGAAGAATATTTTGACATTTCTTATATGCTCCTAGATCAGTGTTTCTCAAAGTGGGCGATAACGCCCCCTTGTGGGCGCTGGAGGCCTAGAGGGGGGCGGTAAGGGGCCTAGAAAAAATGGGGGGTGTTGAAGTTATTTAGTAATTTTAGTTCATATTTCTTTATAATATATATATATATATATATATATATATATATATATATATATATATATATATATATATATATATATATATATATATATATTATATATATATATATATATATATATTCTATATATATATATATATATATATATATATATATATATATATATATATATATATACTATATGACATTGTGGTTTTTAAGTTTTGGTAAAGTAAAAAAAATTGGGGGGCGTTGAAAAATAATTGATTTTCAAAGTGGGCGGTAGACGAAATAGGTTTGAGAGTCTATGCTCTAGATCCATATAATCTCCTGTTCCAAAGCCGAAAAAAAATATAGATTTAGGATAAACTTTATTTAACTTGCATTTCTTTAAGAAAGTGAGTTGAAGATTTAATCTTGTCAGTTTAGTAGACTCTTTTTCTAATTTTCTAAATATGTTTAAGGTTTGTCGTCCATGATTTCTTAACAAAACAGTAGTGACAGGACCTCTATTCTTGAGGCGGAATTTTATAATGGCTAAAATGACCAAAACAAATTTAAACATTTTATTACACCGACTAGTTTCGGGTGAATTACACGTCTACCCATTATCAAGGCTTGGACTATAATGAATAATATAACAAAATTTTAAATAAATAATGCTTAAAAAATTACCTAAAAGTTGTATATAAATAAATAAATAGAAGAAAATTAATATTTGCTAATATATATGAAAAAGTATCACTAAGCGACAAAACTCTACTTCAGTATTAAAATATTTTCAGTTTGTAAATTTTCATTCAGCTTTGGAGCGTGGTGCCAAATTTATAAGGATTCCAAAGAATGGAGGTCAGGTTATTTTCCAAAGTCTAAAATATTATATTATTATATTAAAGTATAGGATGATTTTTCTGAAGATTTTTCTATATATATATATATATATATATATATATATATATATATATATATATATATATATATATATATATATATATATATATATATATATATATATATATATATATATATATATATATATATATATATATATATATATATATATATATATATATATATATATATATATATATATATATATATATATATATAAGTAGTTTGTCGCCAGTTTGGTATCCTACAGCTTTTTCTCAAAAAGTATAAGAGATAGAGGTCTGAAACTTGGAATATAATCTATATATGGGATAAGGACGAATCCGTGTAATTTTCAGGTCTGTAGGATGTATATAGAGGGGGGTCACCCCCGAGAGCGTAGCCGCTACGCCCGCGTTTATACCCTTTTGGCTTTCCAAACCCGAGATTGAGTTAAGCCTAACGGCTAATCATCGAACCAGGTGTTCAATGCGCGTGAGAGAGAGAGCGAGCGCGGGCGCGCGCGCGTGCGTATAACCCAATGTTATTATTATTATTACGTCCAGTTCTGATTTCGAAGGAAATCAGATCTGAAGATCGAACGATCCTGAGGGATCGTTTTTTTACGCACTCCGACTTCGGATTCCGCCGTGGCCGCGTATTCGCATCCAGTTTTGACGCCGACGTTGATTGCCTGCCTGCCTTCGACTCCGAACTTATCGTATCGTGCTAAAATTTGGAGGATGGTTAGATGGGGAGGTAACCTTGCTGTATACGAAATTACGTTTGAGTGGGTCCCCCCGAAGGGGGGACCCACCCCCCTTCAAACATTAAATATTGATGTAGAAAGCTGAAATTTGGTGAGAGGATTCAGAGTTGAGTTTCTAGAAAGACTTGGTATTGGAATTCAAGGAGTTGGCTCCGGCACCGGTGCTGGAGCCACTGCGGTGCTTAGTTAATAAACAGTCGTATAACAACAATGTTGATGTCCTTATAAGGGTTATTGAGTTCGTAGAGTTCGAATATGATGATTATAAGCCCGTGTAGGGTGTCTAGGACCCCCATTAGGGGGGTCCCGACTGAAAAAGAGCACAGAGTGCAAAAAACAAAGGAGGAATGAAGAAGGATGAAGGAAGAAGAATGAAGAAGGAGGAAGAAGAATGAGGAAGGAGGAGTAGAAGGGGACAGCGGCACCGGTGCTGGCTCCGGTGCGGTGCCGAGTTATTAAATATTAGTGTAATGATACAATATTGGTGTCCTTATATATGTTATTGGGTCTGTAGATTTCGAAAATAATGGTTTCAGAACCATCAAGAAATAAAAAAATAAATAAATAAATAAATAAAATTTCTTACACTTTTTATGTTTATAACTTACAAATTTACGTTTTTACATACCCTAAAGCAGTAAATCACTAAATCAAACCACCATCCAACCAGCATCCAACCTCCCTCCTGACCATCTATGATCTATTGATCTATTGATTAAGGTCATATTTTTTACTAAAATTGTAACGTTTTACATACCCTAAAGCAGTAAATCACTAAATCAAACACCATCCATCTACCTTCCTGTCACCCTCCTGACCATCTATGATCTATTGATCTATTGATTAAGGTCATATTTTTACTAAAATTGTAACGTTTTACATACCCTAAAGCAGTAAATCACTAAATCAAACACCATCCATCTACCTTCCTGTCACCTTCCTAACCATCCTTGATCTATTGATCTATTGATCTATTGATTCAAGTCACATTTTGAGTATCATTTTGGATAAACATAACATAAAATCAAGTTCTTTATACAAAGATCAATCAATATATGTCAACGTAACAAAGTTTTCACATTAATAAAGATTACTCAGCATCATCTGAACTAAGAAAATAATGTACAACAACAAACTTAGCCCATCTTAGACAGGAATAAATGGTTAACGTTAACAAAGTTTCACACTTAACACCAGTAAAGTAACTAACATAGCATACAAAAACGTAACTTATTCTTACTTTTTCAAGCATAACTCTAACATATTAACATTAATCTTACACTAACACAGTAACATTTAGCAAAAATTTATCACAACGTTGGTTAATTATCATACAGACCATCGAAAGTATGCTAACATAATAAAGTTTCCACATTAATAAAGCTAACATACCATCAACTGAACTAAGAAAATAATGCCCAAAGACAAACATAACACATCTTAAGCAGGAATAAGCAGTCAACATTAACAAAGTTCCACACTTAACACCAGTAAAGCAACTAACATGGTATGCAAAACGTAACTTATTCTTACTTTTTCAAGCATAACTCTAACATATTGGTGTTAATCTTACATTAACATAGTAATATTTAACAAAAAATTTAGCATAACCTTACCTAACCCTCATAATACCTAATGGGTAAGGGCAAACAAAGTAAAGTTGTTAGATGATACGACTTTACCTGTTGTTGATATGCGAGAAAAGTGGGTGCATATCGAGTATTGTATGACCTATTAGCTACTTTACCTTTGATAAGTAGGGAATTTTCAGGATGTTAGCTGATTATTCATACGCGAGGTATGTTAGGTTTGCCTTTGTACATTATATTCTTAGTTGCGGTTATGATATCACGAGTTATTTTCCTAAACAGAACAACAGCTTTGAAAGCACAGCCTACAGCATCTTTCTCTAGATGTTGTTCTATTTAGAGAAAGGCGATGTAGGTTGCGCTTTCAAAGCTGTTGTTCTGTTTAGGAAAACAACAGCTTTGAAAGCATAGCCTACAGCATCTTTCTCTAGATGAACTTTACTAATGTAACGATGTTTGAAACTAAGATTTTGGGACTCGAATGCTTCGCTTTTACAGTCATTACCTTTTCCTTTAGCTATCATGAACACGGTAGCTACTACTTTGAATTTGGTAAAGGTTGCCTTGTCAGCGGACTGAAATGATCCTGCCAAGCGTCTCGTTATCTCTTTCACCACAATATTGTCTAATATATCCCTGTAACTGATGTTTACATAGTATTTCCGGTCAGATGACTGATCATAGCCAAAAGTGAAATTGATTCCAATCCTCATACGAATCCTATCATAGTCTAAATCTTGTAATATAGCATCAATGACTTCATTAACAAACCAAAATGTTTTCACATTAATAAAGCTAACATAGCATCATATGAACTAGGAAAATAATGTACAACGACAAACCTAACACAACTTACGCCCTAATAAACTGTTAACATTAACAAAGTTCCACATAACACCTAGTAAAGTAACTAACTTTACATACAAAACGTAACCTATTTATACTTTTTCCAAGCATATCTCTAACATATTAACGTTAATCTTACATTGACACAGTAACATTTATCAAAAAAAAAAAAAATGTATCATAACCATACCTAACCATCATAATACCTAATGAGTAAAGACGAATAAAGTAAAGTTTTTAGGCTTATCTCTTTTTAGACGCCACCCCCTTTCAGAAAATACCAACTCTAAACATGAAAAATGATTTTAGGCTTTAACCATTTGCATAAAGTGATGCAATACTTATTATATTTGACCCTCTGGCAGGAATACAAGCAATGTAGCAGTCGCCATGTGGTTTACGATTAAATATAAATGACACATCGTGGGGAATAACGAAACTCCTCGTGAAGATATCAACAACAAGCGTAGAGATGCAGGGAGATGTCAGCGTATCAACACTGCGAAAAACTATCCTACTGAAGAAAATAGTGTATAAACATCCCTTAAATGTATTGAGATTCTTTCTTCCACCCAATCAGAAGAAAGTAAACAAGAATACGACGTACGAATGAACCATATCAGTTCAAAAGGGTATATATTCTCGTTCGACAACAACAATAACATAGTACAAAGATAAGTTCTTTAGATACTAACCAACGAATATATGCTAACGTAACATTGTTTTCACATTAATAAAGCTAACATATCAGCATTACCAGAACTAAGAAAATAAGGTACAACGACGAATCTAACACAACTTAAGCACGAATAAACTGTTAACATTAACAAAGTTCCACACTTAACACCTGTAAAGTAACTGACATTGCATACAAAACGTAACCTATTCATACTTTTACCAAACATATCTCTAACATATTAACGTTAATTTTACATTGACACAGTAATATTTAACAAGAATTTATCATAACCTTGTTTAATTACCATACAGAACAGCGAAAGTATGCTAACGTAACAAAGTTTTCACGTTAATAAAGCTAACATAACATAACCTGAACTAAGAATACGATGTACAACGACAAACCTAACACCCCTTACGTACGAATAAACCACTAACATTAACAAACTTCTGCACTTAACAGCAGTAAAGTACCTAACACATCGTACAAACGTAATCTATTCACACTTTTGCAAGCATATCTCTAACATATCAATGTTAATTTTACATTAACATCGTAATATTTAACAAAAGTTTAGCATAAACCTGTCTAATCATCATACTGACAAAGAATATAATGCTAACGTAACAAATGTTTTACATCAACTTCGTAATATTTAACAAAAAATTCATCATAACCTCATCTAAATATCATAATCCCCAGCGAATAATTGCAAACATAACAAAGTTTTAACCAAACATAACACTTTTCACGCACATCAGCAACAGGTAAAGCCGTATTATCTAACAAAATCCCTTAGCAAAGTGACCAATCTATCAAAGACACCAACATCTTGAACTATGAATGGACACTATCTTCATCAAAGTGTCACTCGTTTCGAGTATAACATCATTTGACCTATGAATAATCGTAGACATTAGCAAAATTCTAGGGTAAACCTAACATTACGCAACAAAAACTTAACCTAGGCGCACGTTTCTAACACATCATCATCAGTTAACACAGTAATATCTTACAAAAACTCAACATTTCTCTAACAAATCAGTGTTATTTTCACATTGTCATAGTAATATTTAACATAACGTACCTAACTTACGAATAAACAGTTTTCATTAATCAAGAGTATCTAAAGCAACACATTACCTTCCAAGAGAAAACCCAAGGGGATGCGCCCCTTGAAAGGGTGTGAATCCTGCGAAGGGGGATCACCCCGAAGGGGTGTAAGCGGGCTTTAGGCCTCAGCCCTAGGGCTGAGGCCCTTACCCTCGCTTCGGGTGAAGCGCTTGCGCACGGTGATCCCCACTAGTTGCTCGGGCGCCGGAAGGCCAATATTGACGCTTTAGTATGTTAATGAAAACTGTTTATTCGTGAGTTGAGCGCGTTATGTTAGTAACGCGCTGACGGCCAACTGTCCACGGATGCCGCGCACCCCGCGGGGCAGGCGATGTTGCTGCGTCGGTCAACGTGCCTCATTTTGTTGCGTATGTTAGTTTGCCGATTTGCTGTATAATCTACGTCGAAATGTTAACGAAGGCAGTGACGCTTTGATGATGTCGATGCGGGTGTTATTGTCTTTGACGGGCCGATACTTTGAAATGGAGCTGTGCGGCTTACGCTGATGACGCGTAGTGTTTGGTTAAAACGGTATGTTCCGCAATTATTCGCGGGCTATATTCATTGTATGATAATTTTATTTGGCATGCGAGGATTGATAACCAGAGCTGTTACGTGATAGGTGACGTTGGTACGGTTTGGCTGATTCGTTGAATTGACAAAGTCCGGCGTTGACCGTCGGAGCCAGGCCGCTTTGCGTTAACGTTGACGTTACGTACCATTGTGATTCATTCGCCGGCTTTGATGGCGTGGCACTGGTACGACCAGCATGCCAAACGGGTTAAATTCTTCGTTGGCATATTTTTTGTCCCGATAAATAACCGGAAATTAACGACCAACTTATGTTCAGAGAACATTTGACAAAGCCGAATAGTACGTACGTATGCAATGTCGGGGCAGATTGTTGAAATATTGGAGACTTTTCACCATTCATTAGCCAGAACCGTTGATTCGTCGTTATACGCCATTTCTTGGTTCTGGCTCAACAACGACATCAGCACGGTAATATTGAAAACAATATCGTTGGCATATGACTAAGACCCGGTTGGCTCTGAGCACAATGTTATTGGGTGGGCCCGTCGGCGAAATATACCCTTTTGAGCTTTGTTCGTTAAACACGTGCGCGATACTGTTGCTTTCGCTGATTGAAAAGCTCTTTCCAATACGGAAGGATCTCGTTTATACACTATTCTTCGGTAGAGATGGTTTTCACCGGTCGTTATTCTGCGCGACATCTACTGCATCTCTACGCTTGTTGTTAGCTTCACGAGGAAATTTCGTTATTGCGATGTTGTCATTTGTCGTAACCACATGGCTTTAACGAAGAGTCAGAAATATAATGGTATTGCATCACTTCCATGCAAAATGACCAAAAGCAAAATCATTTTCGTGTTTAAAGTGACAGAATTGACGTCACAAAAAAGAGATGAGCTAAGGAAACTTTGCTTTATTGTTTTACTCGCCAGGTTGTTGCTCGATGGTTAGTATGGTTATGATACATTTTTTTTTTGATAAATGTTGCTGTGTGTCTTCAGGTAACGACCAATATGACCAGAGATATATTTGAGTATAGTTGCGTTTGTATGTGCTTTACTGGTGGTCGGAACTTTGGTAATGTTAACGATTTGTCAGGGTATTATGTTATGGTTGTACGATATTTTCTGGTTCATGCTGATGCTTATGTTAGCTTTGTAATGTGGCTGCTGACTGTTAATGAAGTCATTGATGCTATATTACGAATTTGAACTATGATAGGATTCGCGTATGAACAGTCGCGACCGGTATTTCTTCAACCGGCATCGGTTACGAGGTGACCAGACTGTTATTGGTGAAGAGATAACTTGAACGCTGGTTTGGTCGACTTCGGCAACTGCAAATTCGAAACAGTAACTTACCGTGTTCATGTTCAGCCCAAAGGAAGGTGACTAACGAAACGGTCAGTTTCAAACATCGTTAGTAAAGTTCATCTGAAAGAAAGGTAACTTGTGGTATCTTTCAAGCTGTTGTTTCCTGAAAGCGAACAGCGCAACGCAACCTATCTTTCTTTAGAACGGCATCTGAGAGAAGAATGCTGGCGAGCCTTTCATAGCACAATTAAATATATTATTTTTTCAAAGGCAAACCTAACATACCTCGCGACGTAATAATCGTAGCGTGCGAAATTCTAGCATCGAGTAGTAACTGACCAGCCGCAGCTGCTCGTGCACCCACTATGCGCCATCGCTGGCAGGCAGCGTCATCTGGCAACGCACTGTTTGCCCACCCAGCCAGGTGACAATGATTTGGCAGGTTACATCTTAGTATCCTTCGTTAATGGCGGGTAACGCCAGCCGATGGCAAAGCCGGAGCCGGACCCGTTTTTACCCTGCATTACGTTGTGATGGAACTTCGGTGTGACCCGACTTTGTATTCCTGCTTGAGTGTTGTTTGTTCTTTTGAGCGACCAGTTCGTATGTTAACATTGAGCACTGACCAGCCTGGCGTACTGGCGATTATACCGACGTTGTGTTAGTGCAAATCGTGACCCGGTGGCCGGGTGGGTAATGTTGAGTTATCGCTTGAAAAGTAGGCAATGCATTTTACGTAACCTGTTGAACGCTGCTGGTTGAAAATATTGAGGC